>JAPDSC010115947.1:15169-59292 GCA_026290005.1 Latrodectus geometricus | reverse complement strand
ATATATATATATATATATATATATATATATATATATATATATATATTACATAAGAGCCATAATCCCTCTGGCTACTTTAAATAATTAATGTTTATAAAAAAAACTCAGTGTAATGTTTCTTCCAGCCCTATATTAAATTTTATTATTTTAAAGTTTGTAGTGATTTGCAAAATAAATTGTCGGTTATATTTACATGCTAAATAATGGTGACTTCTAAGATGGAAATAATTTTATTCTTAATTAATTTCTTACAT
This sequence comes from Latrodectus geometricus, assembly GCA_026290005.1. Taxonomy (NCBI): domain Eukaryota; kingdom Metazoa; phylum Arthropoda; class Arachnida; order Araneae; family Theridiidae; genus Latrodectus; species Latrodectus geometricus. The sequence continues at coordinate 59,038 of JAPDSC010115947.1, read as the reverse complement.
AAATTTTCAAAAGCATTCAAAAAGAGCATCATGACATTTTTAACTTAAAAAACCTGTTCCTTTATTAAATATTGAAATGAAAACAGATTTTATATTTGAAAGACCTAATTCACCCTTTTCAGGAGAGAATTAGTATTTTTACTTATTTATATAATCAAATATTTAAATTCTCTAAAACAAATTAATAATTAGATAAAAAATAATTCACATTTGTATTAACAGTTAAATTGTTATTTTCTTTGAAGCAGTGTAATGGTACTCTTTAGGGCAAATCTGATCCTATAACTGAATAGTTTAGTTAATTTATCACAATTCATATTTTGTTTCATTGCAAAATCTAAGTCAGATTTAGCCTATGATCTAAAATGCATTCTTAATAAGTATACCCACCCCACGAGAGAATTAACCCCATGAACAGCTATGATTAAAACTGAAATCAACCATTTAGCTGCTAGCTCATGATGATTGACAGAAGTTTATGTTTTAAGCAGCTTCTGAGCAAATAGAAACATTCACACTTTAGATGGCAACTAAACTCAACTAAACTATTCAAATAAAATCCAGAAATAATACAGCTATCAGAGGTTGTTTTTATATTAATTTTCACTATTACATTTATGAATGAAATAAAGCAACATCCATCATCTCTATTCTTATAATGAAATAAATTTTATTTCATACATTGTAAAAAATTCTGATAACTCTTAATTCTACTGGAGAAATAGAATAATTCAAAATTTTAATTTTCAATGAAATGAATGATGTACTATGTGTAAACAAATAATTTAATTTCAAAAATGATTCTTTGTATCCTTTTATACTCACACACACACAGGGCACTTATTAAGTTTAATCTTAATTGGTTCAAATTAATATAATAGATTAATGTATGCAGAGAAGTACCATCATTAAAAGATATATGCTGATTTCAAAACACATTAAACATAAAAATATTAGCTAAAATTAAAAATTAACCTTGTTTTTGAGAATGCACAAAAATTTATAAAAATTAGATTTCCTTCTCTTAATTATAAATTTAAATAATTTGAATTTTTAGTTATCATTTAACTGAAATTATTTTCGCCAAAACATTACATTTACTGTAAACAAAACACACTAAATGGAAATATTCACTCCACAATATTAAAATTCTTATTAAATTTTTTATTTCAATACATTCTTTGTAAATAATGAATTAAACTTGTTAATTAAATTTAACTAATTCTATAATTATAACAAAACTTAAATCTTATAAAATAAAAAAATTTGATTTTCGAATTTCATTGCCACTGGAATAAAAATTCTATCTTGTAGTGAGAGCATAGCCACTTTCTTATACAACAACAAAATTTTATTACATTGCTGGCAACATTCCAAAGTTTAAGAGGTGGGATGAGGCTTTACTTGCTATTAGTACTTGAAAACTTACATAAGAATAACTTATTATTCAACTTTACTCAAGAATATTATAAATTATTTTCTCAATTTCAAAAGCTTTCAATTTGTTATGAAATAAATTAGCTCAAGTTATATGGGTCTGGATAATAAAGTTATGTTACAGCTAGCATTTTACTTTTCACAACATAAGAAAAAGGTTTAATCAACTATGTGCATTTAAAAACAATATAAAATGAACATTTTCTTTTACCTTTATTTAATGTTAAAAACATTTTACAATCTTTTTAATAAGAAAATTGATATGTAAAATGTAATTTTATGGGGGGGGGGAATAGGGTAGGAAATGAGCTTACTAAGGTTTATTTTTTTTAAATACATTGTCAATATATTTCAAGTTAATGAAATAGAAAATATACCAATTTTTTTAATATCTAATAGAAATAGTTCCATGCATTTTATTGATTAAGAAAAAACTTAGAAGTGAAAAAAGAAATTGTGTTCATGGAATTACCATCAAAGCATTTTTTATGGCAAAACTAAAATACTAAGATATTAAGTAACACTAAAATTATAAAACATTTAAGAAGAAGAAACAACAGAATTACCATGCCTAAAATCTGTAAAACTAAGAAATGGTACAAAAACAAAAGGCCTTGAGTTAGGACAGCCCAACTCATGTCTCCCAATGGTTCAAGCGTATAAACTCCTAAAATTAAAAATTAATCATCAAATTAAAAGAACAATTGCACCACAGAAATCAGTACAGTGAATAAGTTATAATGAAATCTACAGATCATAACTTATTTTAAATTTAGCATGTCAAGTCATATTTCTGCTGTCACTTTTTGTAATAATCAGTAAGAATTATATTACATTTTAGGATACAAATTTAGTGCATAATACTTTAATTATACTATTACAAAGGTTTTTTCACAATTAACATGTTTTTCTTTGATAATTTCAGAAAAAAAAACCTATAAAAGCAATTATAGTTATATAACCCATAATGAATTTGATAATATTCACAATTACAGTTAATTCATGTCATTATAATTGTCAATTTATTGGTTTCTAAAAGAATCTAATTACACTTTTATAGAGATACAATTAGGTCAACATTACTCCCTTTAAATTGCACAAAAATTACTTGAAATGCAACCTGTTAATATCCAGTAACTAACCACTGCTATGTATTTTATAGTTTTAAATAATTACTTCATTATTAAATAATTACCTCATTACAAACACTGCTATTTAAATTAAGCAGTGCTGTTCTTTTAATTTTAAATACACAGTTATTTAAATAACTATTTTGCAAAAAATCTTTACAAAAATTGAAAATGTATATAAAACATATTTTACAGTCAAGATTCAAAACAGTCTTCAAATGCCAAACCAAAGTAATTGATAAAGTATTCAATTGGTAACATCAATATACAGAAAAAATATATAAATTCTTAAAGCGAAAATTCACAAGACTACTTCAAGTTTACAAGCATCACTATTTACCAGTGAATAATTCAGTTATCACATTTCCCATGATACTTCACATGATTGCAATATGGCCTATGTTAGAGATAGCTTACTATTTGATGAATAGATAGCTTACTATTTGATGAATAGTTCTCAAGGCAATTAGTTTTTTTAAAAGAAACAAATATATATCACACAACATAATACATGGTTCTTGCATTAACTTGAATCCTTTTGTTGTGTGAAACATTTGCAATATAATAGACTTATTGACCATCATATAAAAGAGTTTAATGGACACTATACTGACATGGTAATATTCTGGAAGGATTAAATGAATAATTGAAAAACACAATTTTTTTTAAAATTCACATTATGTATCAATATCTGTGTTACTTATCAGTCACTTTTAAAAAAACAACTTTTATTTAAAAAAAGATTTTAAGTTTTAGCTATTTACAAAAATCATTATTTTCACTTGCACATTTCAAGGAATTTTCAAAGTTTTAACATACATTTCATTATTTACCCAGTATTTAATTTGCTTTCAGCTTTTTACAATTTATTAATACATTAGATTACTTTGTAACAACCATTGCTTATTAAATAATCAAATAACAACAAAACTAATCCAAGGCTACATTTATAAAATTCATTGATTTCTAATTAACTAATTTCTTAAGTTTTTAAAACAAATCATTAAAATTCTGATTTGAGTACATTTAACATACTGACATCTAAAAAGCTGATTATTCTGGCCTACAAAGAAGCAACACATTTTTACACAATATATAAAAGAAACTAACAACAAAATTTATAGTTTATATAAATGATAAAACACAAATATACGTAAATTTATGCAAGAAAGTTAGCTACCATTTTTTTTAGATAGAAAAGAATAGGTATATATGAGCAAGAGAAAAATATGCAAACATCAGGCTTTAGTAATTATGTATGTATTTTTTGTTGATTTCCAAATTATGTAAGATTTGTCAATAATAGACAGTTGGATTCCACAATGTATGAGAGAAGACATTAGCTCAATTCATAAAGGTGGTGAATGGTCAGATGGATGGAGCTAGGAATATCACAAGCGGATGCTGCTAGGTATCTTAATGAATATCCCTAATTAAAACTTTTTATGTTTCTACGACAGTTTACCACATAAATTGTAATTATTCTTTTACCAATAGACTTTTCCAGAGAGATTGCTTTTTTTTTTTATATAGTTCTTTTAAGAATTTTCTTATGTTAATTTTTATGTTACAATCAATACATACCTGTTTTGTCCATATGTCATTTAATTTGTGTTTCTAGATTCATTCATTTGCAAATTAGTCACAAAAACTAGTAGCTCCTTAATATCTGGAGGCCAGTGTACATATATATAATTAAAATAATCATTCAGATTCATCCATTTTACTTCCCAATCATTAACATATCAATATTTTATATAATCTTTAAGAAAATAAAATGTGTAAATCTCAAAAACAAATCCTGATTATTACCAGAATATAATATGTAATTTTCATCTCAAATAAAAACAAAAACTAACTTTTACACAATATTTTTAAATATCATGCAATTCATTAAACAGGAAATTATTTAAGTTATTTTTTAAATATTATAAGCACAAAACTGCACATGCCATATTTTACACAATAAAATATCTAATAACTTTTAAACAATCTTAACTAAATTTGCAAATCATAATTCACGTATATTCTTTATAATTTTAGTAAAAACTTTGAGCAGAAATCATGTTTTCAAATTTAATAATGAAAGAGAATAATTTTTTGAGTATTAGAAAATATTAAATATCAAAAAAGATCAAATAATGGTTAAAAAAAAAAGGGGGGTCAGCTTTTATATTTTTCACAAAATAGTATATTTTGAGACTTAAAATTACTTTCAAACGAAAGTTTGGCTTAGCTTGTTGTTTGTCACTCTGAGGACACATTTTACACGAGAACTGATTTAAGCAGAACCTATTACCTAAGTGGAAACCTAGATTCAGGGCAGATGTAAACATTTCTGCTCATGGTAGATGTCAAACCCATTAACAATGTAAAGGAGGGGCTGGAATACTTACTCATTAGCCAACTGAAGAGTTAGTATTATAGCCCTCAAAGATAAATTTAAGAAATCTGAAAATTTTTCTACTGGATGTATGAAAATGTAGACAGTTTGTAATTATTTTTACACATTGAGTATCATAATATTACCAGATAATGGTTAAAAACATCAGCTTTATTGTTTTTCGTTAATAAAGCTAATTTCACAGCTAAAAATTAGATAAAAGTTTAGTTAAGTTTGTCTGTCACTCACTCTACAGAAACATTTTGCACGTGAGAAATGATTTGTGCAGAATTTATTATCCAAGTGGAGAACTTCATACAAACCAATGTAAACATCCCTGCTCTTGATAGGTGTCGATCCCACTACATGTAAATGAAAAGCTTCCCCGCTTTTTTAATTACATTTAAACACTAGCTCTAGCTGGTCTCTCAAAAAAGTTTAAGAAATTTGAAATTTTTTTTTTCTAATTTAAGATAAGAAAATCCCAATTGCTTATGATTATTTTAGCACACTATATATTAAAATAGAAACCTGGTAGTATAGTGGCACCAATTTGCATTCCCAAACCACAGGTCCAAGGTTCAGACCTCAAACTGGGCAAAGTCATCTAAGCTTTTCAGCGAGTCAATAAAAATTGAGTACCAAGCATACTTGGGAGCTAAGCACTGGGGGTTTTATGCTAGGCTCACCACCTAACCAGGACACATGCTTCACACCCCAGGGTTTTTTGTCACAAAATTAAGCAAATTAGTAAAGATAATTATATTATCACTACTGAAATAAGAATTTTATTTTCACGTCTACATTATTTGTTCATGTTTAAGCAAATTTTAAAATACAAATACAGAAAACAATGGCTTAAAGGGATCATTCCATGCCATATTGAAAATGAGCTGTAATGTTATAAGTCTATGGAGAAATATAAATACATATTTCACAAGTTCTATAATGACTATACTTTCACTTTTTTTAAGTTTCTATTGCTCTCAGGAATAACAATGAAATTTCGTTTTAATTTATTTTTAAAATTGTTTTAACTATTTTTAAATTGTCTCAATATTTTGAAGATATGCTTAAAACATTAATAACTTAAGAAAGATAAAGAAATAAAAATTCTAAGCACAAGCGCTATTAATAAATATATTTATAAATATCTGGAAAAATTTTTAGTTTTAGCTATGACAGTTTTTAAATTTTGATAAATAAATTTTATAATTTTTCTTAAAAATTAGCAACCCCCACATGGCGGATGAATACTTGGTTGTTACAGAATCAATCCAATCACTTTCTCACTACAGTAAACAAGCTCCTCCTCTGTCAAAAAGTTCCGAATTTGGGTTTTTTTTCAATTCCAGAAGCTAATGTGTGTGTGATCCCTTCCCTCAGGCTAATAAACACTGCGGTTGTTTTCAGCTTTCGAAGTTAACCTTTTGATTACGGCATCTTGCTGTGAAGCAAAAGGGCTTCAGATGCGAGAGAGAATATTTCCCCCCTTTACAAAAAGAGAGGCTCACTTTTTATTGAGGATTTCACCATGACAAATTCAGAAAATAATTCTGAAATTATTTGTCAAGAAAAATAAACTAATATATATATATATATGGATAGATAGATGTAAATAGATAATAAATTACGTTTTACTTCATGCATAATTTCTTCTGATTTTGAGGTTATTTCAGATGTAAGGCAGATAAGATTGCTTGGTAAGTAAAAGCTTTCTTTCCAAATCGGAATATGTGACGGTTTCGATGCTACTCGGTATAGTAATAATGTGTAAGGTTAATATTCATTAGTCTTACACAATTCAAAATTTTAGGAAGCATGTCCCTTTAATTGGTTATTATTAATATCGGAAAGTACAAAATTGTGAAACACTTGAACAAATGCGTTGTAGAAGATTCTCCCCGACTATCGCAAATATCACTTAAAAATTCAAGTATGACATCAATGCACTAAAATTTAATCTTTATTTACAAGTACAAAATATATTCTAGTATATATAAAAATGTATTCAGTGAGTCACTGCAAGCAGTTTTAGTGTACTGAAAATTAAAAATTTTGTATGCATTACATTCAATACATTTGTACAGTTTAATCCTCCTTTGTTTCTTCTTTGTAGGAATATATTGTTTAAATATTGCACTTCCAACGAATTTTATAATCATGACATTGATAGCTTTTTGGCAAATTAATTTTTTTAGTAAATTTTAAAAATGACTTCTGAAAATTCAAGTAATTTTTGCAGTTTTCATGTTCTACTATACATTTGCTCTAGATTTATCCTATTTTTATTAATAAAATGTTTAGGCAATGTTATAAGTCTGAGAAATTCGGTAACAATGGCTGTTCGTAAGAGAAAATTAGAAAAAAATAAATCTCTTTCAGACAGAATTTTTAATTTACGCGCTGATATATTAAATGTTCCTGCATATGTATTTGAAGACCATAATAAATGTGCAGATTATTTTTTTCAAGCGTCAAACTATATAATACTTTACTTTTTAAAACTAAAAAACAGCAAGGTATATTTTAAATTAATGGAGGCAATGCATCTTTTAGCAGAAAATATAAAAAGTTTGTTTGATGTTACCAATAATGCCTTAGAAGAATTTATTTCTATAATTGCCAAATTTATAGGGTTAAAGAGGATTAATTATTGTTTATATCGCTCATACTAAAGAAGGTGTGCTGCAGCTGCAGTTTCCCATAATACCAAAACTCCACACTCAAAACTGTATAGAGAGCTGTATAATTGTATACTGGGAAGATTTTGTCACTCGTAGAGCACAAAAGATCGGTGAATAAACAGTTGACATCATATAAAAAAAAAGATAAACTACGTAAATTTTGTTTTAGAAATGAAAAAAAACAAGGTTTTGTTTCCAAACGAAATTTAAAAAAGTTACAGAGATAAAGCCAAAAAGCCTGATATGCCAAAAGAGTTCTTTATTGAAAAGAAAGAATTATTTCTTAAAGATCTGCAGCTCAATGAAATGCAGCGGAGAGAGCTGGAATTATTAACAAGAATTGAAAGTGAATTACTGCCTCCAATTTTGCAAGTATTTGTCGCAAATTACCTCATACAACCAGTGTAAATATAGTAAAATCACTGCTGTATTCTCATTTTGACAATAAGGCCATGAGATATGGCAGAAATCATGAAGATGATGTAATTTTGGGCCTTAAAAATAATTTAGGCTTGGTCATACAAAAATATGGACTATTTGTGGATACTCAGTTTCCATATTTAGGGGCAACACCTGATGGTTTAATTGACAACAATGGAATAGTAGGAATAAAATGTCCTTTTTCCTTTAAATATCTTACCCAACAAGAAAGCCATTTTAAATAGAAAATTCAATTTTTGGAATTTAACTAAGCAAAAACAAATTAGTAACATCAATAAAAAACAAATATTTTTATCAAGAACAAGAAATTTGCATATAACCGAAAAATGTGTTGCCTGTTTGTCCTATAGATGCCAAAAGGGCATAAAATAGAAAAGATTTATAAGGACGACTTATTCTCGAAAGAAGAGATGGAAAATAAGCTTAAAACTTTTTATTATGATTGTTTACTACCAGAACTAATTGATCTTCGATATAAGCAATCAATGAAAATCAGAGATCCTCCACCGATTATAGAAGCAAAAAATAAAAAACAGTAAAAAAAATAAAGTTCAAATAGTTTTTAAAAAAAATTATGTAAATAAACACCAAAAATCACAAAAATATTTCTCTTTTATTTATATCCATTTCTCTCCATTTCCATTTCTCTTCTCATTTATATCATATTTCATTCTCCATTTCATTTTCTGGCTGTCTAAAATATATATTTTACATATTGTAAATAAAAATATACTGCTTTTAATATAAATATATATTTATATACCTGATTGAAAATTGTGCAGCTATTATATTGTAATTACATATGCTTTCATTTTTTGTATTTCAAATTCAAATTATTTTTTAAATAAATAGGACAAAAAATTTTATGCTTTCAAATGTTTCTTACACACTGACTGACATTTATTCATAAAGTTTTAAAAAAAAAGTTATTAATTACTTTGAAGATAACATTTTATTATTGTTTCTTACACAGCATGTTGATAGCATAATTAAGTATTTTCCTGTATATAATCCGCAGCGGCCTATTAGCCGCACGGCCGTTTTTTCGAGTGAAAGGAAAAAAGCGTCGCATAATCCGCGGCAATTTTTCCGGCGAATTGTCTAAAACATGTATTGCTGATAATATGGGTATCACATAAAATAAAAAAGATGCACAGTAGGATTAAAAATTTAATAAATTGTATAGAAAAATAAAGCATTTATTATGAAAAATATCAGTCTAGATCCAGTTCATCGCAAAGTGCGATAAACTTGAGATGAAAGCTCGAGATTGTTCAAGAGCGATAATTTAAAGAAGATTCTTGTAATACTTCCTTGACATTTAGCTTCTAATATATTTTAAAACGATGTTAGACACATTTAAATTAATATATAAATTTGCTTTGTTAATATTTAAATGAAAGAAATGGATTATTTACAAATTGCGTATTTTATACAATTTTTTTTTATATTGTGCGTGCTTTATTTTTCACTTCACATTAACACATTTGACGCCATTTTTTTTTATTTGCTTTCGCTATAGCTTTTAATTTAAAATCTGCTGTGTAACACAAAAAAAAGTTTTCGCTTCCATATGACGATATACGAATGTAAATATTTTAAAAACGAAACAGCTCACGTCAAGTGCTTTATTTTTCACTTCACATTAACACATGTGACGCCATTTTTTTTATTTGCTTTCGCTATAGCTTTTAATTTAAAATCTGCTGTGTAACAAAACTTAAAAGTTTTCGCTTCCATATGACGATATACGAATGTAAATATTTTAAAAACGAAACAGCTCACGTCAAGACAAATTGCACAATGACGTTAGCGAATTTACAACTGTAATATCTTTAACCGAATTCGAATTCGAGGAACTGAATTCGTTTTTGAACGTAATTGAACAAAGCAGATTATAGTTTATTATCTTGGTACCACCTGTTATTTATTTTATGAAACATAAAGAGTATTTCTTTCAAAACTTTCGTGTAAGCTTTTTCTTATGGAGAATGTTTTTTATCAGATTATCCGCGGAGGCGTATAATGCGCACAACAAAACTCGGAACTTTTTTAATACATAATCCACAGATTACATACAGGAAAATACGATAATTCATTTTTATTTTATATATAGCAAATTGTGTAATTTGTGGAAGTTCTGCGAGGTTGATACTACAAAGGAGTATAATTGTGTTTTTGAATTAACCTTTCACATGCTATTTCTATCGCATTAATGTAATAAGAATACACATACGCATGTGTATTATCATATTTGTTGAACTAATGCAGTCAATTTTATATTAAATAGACATCTTTGAAGAAATTTTTTTCATATTGCATCTTTAGAGCATAAATTAATTTTTATTTAATGTGTCTTGTATTGAATAAAAATTACATTAAAAAAATATTTTGCATTTTTTATATAGTAATATACTAACAAAAGAAAACCTGGTTGCAATTTATACTTATATAAATATGTATGTAATTAAATTTTCTATGTGTTTTAGAAATTGAAATCAATAAAGGATTTATTTTTTAATAATTTTATTATAAACTTTGATCTAAAAATACACACTTAGAATTTCAGAAAATTAATATTTCTAATTAGCTTTCTTTGTTAGTAAACTTATAATATTTTTAATAGAAATCTAATATTAATACCAACAAATAACAAAAATGACAAATATATGGTATGAAACATTTTCATTTTCTGGCTGTCTAAAATATATTTTATGGCAAAACTAAAAATTATGACGCAATCATTTCAAAAATAAATTGCTTGGATACGAAACTACTTTTTAAAAATGTATGTAACTCCAATATTGAATTAAGACAAATAGTACATACAATTTTCGAAAATTAGAAAAGAATGAATGTAAAGTTGATGCCTGAAATGCCTTTCCATTTCCTAAATGTGAGCAAAGATACAATTCCTATGGTTTACGTATTAATTTGTACTGCTTTTAAAATTTGTAATTTATTTCGAAATATAACAAGAAACAACGTCGATATGCTTTATTAATCTAAATAAGATTGTTTTAATTTCTGCAGGTAGACTTTCCATTCCTACAAAAATCATTGATAGAAACTATAAGTCAAAGCCATTTTATAAAGAAGAAAAGTTATTGAAAAACTAATAAATAAATTACATTTTTTCCCCTATTGAAACAGATAAGAAATTCAACTTTTTATCTATTATAAAAGTGTAGTACTTGGAGAGAAACGTAACTGTTTTGTGTTTTCTCAAGAGGCCCTCAAAGCAAGTTGAATTGAGATTAAATCCAGAAAAATAAAATAATAAATACATTTTCAATGTACTTTTTGTTTTTAATTTGAATATTTATAATTATTTTTTAACATTTAATGAGTAATAATAATAGCAAAATTGCTCAATTTTTGTTGTGCATCTGCATAGTATTTTTACTACACAGAAAGCTAAACTCTAAAAGCAAATAAAATTATTTCTTCTCAGAATTGGTGACATTTGGGAGAACATTTAAGTTTGTGAACTGAGCTTAACCCTACAAGTTGAAAGGAAAGCCAAATGCATCAAACCTGTAGATTACTGTGCCAGAATGGATTTGTTTGGTGATTCTATGATGTATTCCAATGTATGCATCTTATTAGCAGTTTTAGTAGCCTATGAAGCTTTTTATAGCTTATGTTAACCTTTTATTCTTTCTAGTTTATTTTTAAATGGCTGTATGTGAAATTATTATTATTATCTTAAAATTTAAAAGTAAATTAGATGCTATTTGAATGTTATAATTTTGTAAAGTTAATTTTTAATTTATATTTTTGAAAATACTTTCAAAATAGAGCATTCTTAATTTGGAGGATGACTGAACTTGATTACGCGAGTACTTTGACTTTTTATTGAATTTAATTTGCTATTAAATATATATACTAAAATATGTTATTTATTAACTACAATATATTTGAGATTATACATATATAGGTTTTTTTGTTGAATTGTATTACTCAATTAAAACTAAAAATGTGTTATTTTAAGGAGAGTGGCACATGTTTGGTTCATTAGAAAACTGAATTTTCATAAAAATGTATGTTATTTCCATTAAGATTAATAGCAAAGTTGTTAATATCTGCTTGGTTTTGTTGTATACAATGAATATTAGTGTTTGTAATCTTTCAATTAATTAAAAGAAAATAATTAAAAATTTGATTACTTAGATTTTATTGATTGATTATGAATAATAAAATTCATGTTTAAAATTTTATATTTGATTCATAATATGAACATTTTGTAAAATATGTGCAATTAAGTTTGTAGTCTTTAGTTAAGTATATATATAATATATATAAACTTTCATTATTTGAAATCGAAAATATAGTGAAATTGTGATATTCAAAATTAAAGGATGAGCATAACCAGGATTTTGAAAACTGCAATTTCACCTCAACTTGTTGATATGGCAAAATTTATTAGTTAATTACTTTTTAGACATTTTGCACTTACAGTTTTGAATTTTACATTTGGAAATCTTGTATTGACATTGGTGACATTTTTTTAAAAAATCTATATGTAATGCATTTCATGCATTACATATACTAGGATTTTGCCAACATCTAGTATATAAAAAATATACATACATAATATGTTCAAAAAGATAAGTCAAATAATAATTCTATATAGAATAGTAAATGACATATTTTGGTTTATGAATTCAAGTCATCTCAACAAAGATGTCAGTAATAAAATAATTTTTTATTATAAATACCTTGATTACATGAGATCTGATATAAGTTCTCATGTAGTTTCACTTTTTTATCTTATTAATTAAAAAACAAAATAAAAAATAATGTTTCAAAACTACCTCCTATCCCAGTTCTGAGCAAATAAAATGGAGTTATCAATATTAAAAAGTGTTGAATCCAATAAATTTCCAATTCCAGAGGTCTCTGAAATTAGAAGAAAAATAATCACAATTAGAAATAAATTTTATTTTATGTAAAATTCCAAACTTTTCTGAACTTTGTAAAATTACTTTAAATTGATTTTTTGGAAACTATCTAAACGAAGTAAAATACTATTGAATAAAATTCTTTATTTTCATTCACTAGTAGCTATTGTTCGGCAAAGTTATTAGTGCTTAAGATAAAAAAGATGTATATTATTTTCCCTATAAAATAAATGTTTCAAGGTCATTTATCCAATTTCTCACAATAATTTGTTTTAAAAACGAATCAGTTATAAGTTATTCCCAAATTATTAGAGAAAGTACAAAATCTTGATTTTTCACTCACAAAACTAATAATTGTTTAAAAAAATAAAACATTTCTTCAGAACAAATTTTAAACCTAATATAAGACTCTAGTTAAGTCAAGAGAAAATTCATTGTAGCTTTTAGTTCCAAATTGGATAAATGTAAACAACATTAAAATTTTGAAGCAAGCAAAAATTCTTATTGTCTAATCTCTAAAAAAATTCTGAAAAAAGCAAAACTTAAAAATATGACTTGTTTTAAAAATTCACAATAATGTTATCAAAATTATTAATACCATTTTTAAAGAATATTTTTTAAATCATAAAAAGTTTTTGGAATATATTTAACTTTGTGTAATTTTTAAATTCTTTTGATCATCTGTAAACATTTTAATAAAAAATTTCTCTAAGAAAATCGACTTCTTTAACAAAAATTAATAATTAAGAGGAAAAAACCTTTTAAATTTGTAGAGACTTATAATATATAAAATTATTAAAATGCAATGTAAATATGCAACATCTGTATAATTACTGTAAATTAATGATACATTACATTGATTCAAGAAAAACATTTGGATAACTCATATCTTCACAATATACAAACAAATAAATTAACATTGTAGTACAATTTCATGGCAAAATCTTCCAACAAATTCTATAAAGGATAGTATTACTTATACAAGAAATAATATAATTCAAATAATATTGTATTTATTTCAATAACATTTTCCTTCTTTCAATAAATTTATTTAATTAAAAGATGAAACTTTATAAATGGTAAAGCAGTGATAAATGAAAATAAGCCATAGACAATAAAATACAATTACTTTGAAGTTAAATTAAATTTTTAAAAGATATCCAGGCAGTCACAGTGACTAGTCATTGAAATAAAATCATTATATAAGAATATTATTTTAAAATAGGGTAATAAATAGCAATGGAATTCTCATATTAAAGTAATAAAAACCTGAATTCTATCATGAAAATATTTTATTATAATGAAAAAATTCTTTGAAACACTAACATTTTTTTCTTTCCTTTTCATAAAAAATATTGTGATCACTATAACAAAATAATGTTAGTAGTTTCTTCATAATAAGTAGCATTTTAGTATAGCATAATTTTGAGTCATAAATACATAACATTGAAAGACTTTCAAATTACAAGTGACATAACATTTGAGAACCTATTCTCAGTGTAGCTGGAGGTTGACTGTAATCCCACTTTTCTTGTCACCACTAAATGTGTTCAATAAAATCTTTTTTTTTTTTTTTTTTTTGTCATTTATTTAAAAAAACTGAAACTAACAATATATTTTCTCAACATTGTAGTGCTAGTAAAACTTATCAAAGTAGATTACAAGCAGAAACAAACATAGTTCACATATTTACAGCAAAATTTTCTTCAAATTAATTACTTTGAATTTGATTTTAAAAAAAAATTCATTTTGGAAATAACAATGACATCCTGAAATATTTAAAAAAAAAATAAAGTTTCTAAAAATTAATGATCCAGCTTAATGAACAGTGTTTAGAAAGATTAAATATAAAAAGATTATCTCATTTAAAGAGGATTATCACATTTACATTAGTATAAAATTATAACATTTAAATCATTCAAAACTATAACTAATTTGAAGTTAGCTTTCACTTTTCATAAGTTAATATACATTAAATATCTTTGAGAGAAGAGTAATTTATAAATGAAGAAATACCAACTTTTTATTTCACATTGTCATAAACAAGGCAAATAATAGAGTAGAAATAAATAGTGTCATAATTATTACAAAAGTCAATCCATAAATTTTACTGTAAAGAGTAAAGCATCTAATAAATGTGTATGTTTCATTTAACATAAGGCCCACAGTGTTCGATTTCATATAAATATTGATACTATAACAAATAAAATAAGAAAGCTGATAAAGAAATATAAATAGCAAGTAAATAGGGTTTGATTTGTTTATTCCATTAAAACTACTTCTTGCAATATAAAGCTTCTTTGACTGAGGCATACAATTAAAAGGGAATTCTGAATGAAAACATCCCCGTTAGAGACTGAAATCTAACCCAGAAACTATTTAACAAATTGAAAACCAAAGCAATAACTATCCAGTCACTAGTTACGCACAAGACAAAGAAAAAATCTGAATCATATTTTTTAAAAATAGAAGTGTTTGTATAAAAGTTTCTAATAAAAATACTTTGAAAAGTTAAAAATGGGAACTATTTCATTTCATTAAATTAAATAAATTTTTATAGCTTACTTTTCGGGTATTCAAAACTGGGAAAAGAATTGCCAAAACTGCTCCATAGAGGCAATGCATTTGTATTCTAAACAAAGCTGTAACTGTTTTTGAAGTAGGAGGAGCAGCAAGAAGGAATATCTAAAAAAATAAAAGTAGTATCAAAGTAATCTTTTGAATTCAAAAAGTATATTTCAAGTACTTCATTTTCTTTTGAAAAACTGTTTCATTAAAAGATTTCACAAATGTATCATTGCACAATTAACACTTCAAATACATTTGAGGCACTAGAATATTTGTAATATTAATTGCTCTATAACCTCTTTACAATGCAATAAATAATAAATCTCTTTATAATGTAAAAGTAGATAATCATGATTAATATGAAATAAATGAATTTTGGCATGAAAACTTTTTTTAAAATAAATATTATTTAAAGAGTTAACTAAATGCAGAACTTTTCCATAGGCTAATAAGAAACAATAAATTTTTCAACAGTTGGATAAATATTATATTCTTTAAAATATTATCAAAAAAAATCAAAGGTATTATCAAAATCAACTTAACGCAGAAGAGTGAAATAGTTTAAGACTGATTTACAAAATAAAACAAAAAGTTGGTTTAAATTGAACATTTTTTGTTGAAAAATTAAACTAGACTTGTTTTTGTTTCCTTTTTATAAAAATACTTAGTTATCTATATCACAAATGCATTGTGGTTGGTTACTAATTTAAAAATTTTAAATACTTTTATTAAGGGAACCAAACACAAAAAATAGTGAAATTTAATTTTTTTAAGAGTACTCATCTTTGGCAAATTAATAAGAAAATCTATTTTACCTTTATAGAATGCAGTTTTAAAAATACGACAAAATATCAGTCTTTTTATAACTTAATAGTTATATGCAAATAAATGGTAACAACTTAAAAAAATCTGTATATTGATGTATATATGTAAATCTGTGTATTTCATATAACATAAGAAATTATGGTAAGACTAAATAGTAGCCGTCTCAGCACAGAGCAAGTTTTTTTTTCTTTTTAATTTTTCTGAATGTCTAGACATTTCTTGTACACAAAAGCTTTTGGCAATACAAAGGGAGGAATTGATGGAATCTCATATAGTAGGGCAACCTGTGGGCTGGTCCTAGTAAATAAGAGATAGGGATCCAGAAGACCTTAAGAAATATTTCATTTGGAAGAGTGTAGCCACAGCCTATTTTATATATCCTAGTCAGTTGGTTGGGTTTAATAGCGCAAGGTCCAATAAGGACAAACTGCGCCATTTATATATCCTAGCTGTCCTTAGTGAAGACAACAGAGTTTCTATTAGTATAGAACCAGTAAACTTCAAGCAAATAATCCTTTCTAAACTAGGTCACCACAGTCAAGCAAACAAATGTAAATAAACTTTTAGAGTTTTTAAAATTAATTATAAGCACGAGATTCAAATAAAATCTGTAATGCCTTCCTCTTTAGCTAGAGCCAATTGAATTCATGTATTTCAACAAAACAAAAGAACAGTTATTGTTTACTGAAAATTTACTTTTAAAAGTACAAAAACAAAAATCTACAGTACTTTAAGTAAATATGATAAAATTTTTAAATTAATGGTTAAAAATAAGAAATTTACTGTAAGAACTCATTACATTGTTCTCTCTTTTCAGTTGATTTGTTATTCTATGGTGCTTAATTGATTACAAGGGTAATTTAACCAGGACCCATAGTTTTTAACTATTACAAATAACCATATTCCAGGTAGGAATCCAACCACCAAAACTATTGAATTAAATATCAAACTATTATAATGGCAGAAATTCACCAGTTCAGCTAGATTAACATTTGATGTCTACTTATTTCAAGAGGCCTCTAATGTTAACGGGGTTTAGTTGAACAAAACTATAATATACTAATGTTTCTGAATTCTTTTTTCTGACTTAAATACAATTTAAATTTATAAGGAATCTTTGAGATTTAAAAAACATATGTACCCATATACACAAAAATTTAAGCATATTTCATTTGTTGTTTAGTTAAACAGTATAGATTCGAAAATAAGACAGAAAAAAATGATTTTTTAAATTATTCATGGCAAAAACAAATAACAAAATTATTTAATCAGAAAATTTGTTACAAATCAAATTGTTTTATACTTAGAATTTCAATTTAACTGGAGTTATTAATATTTCATCAAAATTAGACAATCTATATGCATATATATTAAAATCTTCAGTACAGCTTCTATCTACATATTAACCAGATTAAAAAAGAAATGAAAGGAATAATTTAAGCAAAAGATTTCATATTTCATGAGTAAGCCTAAAAATGAATGCAAGAATATTCCTTTGTAAAATCATTTGAAAGAATCTATTTCATAAAAATATAAAATGCATCTTTTAAGTGCCAACATTTGTCAGAAGGGTTTTTTTTCATTTGGCTTATTGCTTAATGGCCACTTTCAGGATAAAATATGACAATTCAATTAAGACATCAGAAAATAGAATTTGACACATATTTGACAGAGTTATATGCAATGTTTATTCTTACAAAGCCTAATTTGACTATGATTTAAAATGAATTTTTAATGATTACAAGCATCTAACTGGAGCTGGGAATCAAGCCTTTGATTCCCATCTCACTGATCATATGGAAATCAACTTTTGAGCTGAAAGACAATATATTAATAATTGAAATGCCAGCTAGGCACCATCCTATAGCTCATGGTGCAGCTTGTCCTTACTTGGATCTTGCACCATTAAAACCAACCAACCAACCATCCTATAGCTCAAATAAGATTTGCTTTGAAAGAGAAATTAATAAAATTGAAAATAAATTAACTAAATAAACGTGTAATGTTAGATTGTATTTCATATCTCTGCTGTGGTTTATAATTTCAAGTTCTTCTTAGAGTTGGGTTTGTATGTCACTGGGCACCTCTGCTATAATCATCATTTTGTTTATTGCTTAATGGCCACTCTCCCACCGCAAACTCCAAACCCAATGCTTCCTAGTTTCAGTTGCTCGGATCACCCATTTTATTAATAAAGTCTGATAACCCTTTAATGGAGTTAAGGTGTAACTCTCTAGTATGGATGATGCCTAAAGAAATTAATCTAGAGAGGGCAAGGGCCTCACATTCGTAAATGATATGCTTGGCCATTTCGTCTTGCATATGACATTTCCTGCAGATAGGGTCTTGCTGAAACAGTCCCATTTTATGGAAGTGTTTTCTGAAATGGTAGTGCCCAGTTATGAAACCTATGATTAAACATATTTTCTGCCTAAAGCATCTTAGTATTTCAGAGGCAATCCTCGCTGATGATTCACAGATCATACTTTTAGCGTGGGTTTGACCAGGAGTGTTGAGCTAAGCTTCATACATCCTCTGAACAGTAGTTTTTGTGGTCTTCTAACTGATCCCACAGAAGGGTTCTGCACCAATGGGAATAAGAGACTATCCTTGTTTAGCAAGTTCATCAGCCTTTTCATTACCTTCGATTCCTTTGTGCCCTGGCACACATACAAGGATCACCTTGTTTCTAGTTGCCAGTTCTGTAAGAAGGTTCCTACATTCCAAAATCATTTTAGATTTGATTTTGAAAGAATTGAGCGCTTTTAAAGCAGCTTGACTATCGCTAAAAATGAGAATCCATTTACTGTGGTATCCCTTCTTCATATTTAGTCGTAGACAGTGGATAATGGCAAGAATTTCTGCCTGGAAGACCATAGCGTATCGCCCAAGGTTAGTAAACAAGCTGGTTCTTGGTGACACCTCACATACTCCCATTCCTGAAAGACTTTCAGAGATTCCTCTGTGTACCAGATTAGATCTCCTGTTTTACTTTTGAACATGTTGTCCCATTCGTATCCAGATGGAAAAACTATCTCAAACGTCCTTTCAAACATGTATGACTTTTCCATGATGTCTGAGGGCATCAGGAAAGTAGGATCTTGAATTTGCCCGGTAATACCCCTGTGCCCTATGGCAACAGATTGTCGTACCATTGGTTTTTTAACTTCATTCTGCATGCAGTCATTCTGGTAGTGCTGCAGATGAAGAGGTCTAAGGGAGTCAGATCTAACATAACTCCCAATGTTCTAGTTGGCACAGTGGACATTGCTCCTGTGATGCAAACAGGCCAGCCTTTGTAGACCTCTTAGTCTGTCAATCAGTCTTCTGTTCCACCTTACGCCACCATATCACACAGGCATATGTGAGAATGAGCCTGACAATAACTGTGTACATCCAAAACTGATGTTTTGGATGTAGACCCCAGTTTTTACCAAGCATATGCTTGCAAATCATAATGCTTTTCTTTGCTCGGTTAATTCTATCATCAATGGGCTTGTTCCAGGTGAGTTTTTGGTCTAAATAATTGCCCAGATGATTCACCTCTGAAGCCACATTCATTTCAACATCAAAAAGTCTTGGTATGAAAAACCCTCAGGTTTCCTTTTGCATGTGAAATGTTCAAGATAGGTTTTCTGGGGATTAACCATCGGGTCCCTATATCCATGCACCATTTACCTACATAACTTAGAACATCCTACATGAGATGACACGTTATGTCCAACTATTTACCAAGGATAAGGATGACAATGTAAGGATAAGGATCCATGCATATAATAGCCCCTATCATTTAGATATTTTATAAGGCTATTTGCAACTAGGTTCCAAAGTAATGGTGAAAGAACACCTCCTTGAGGACAACCTATGGTAATCTTATTTTCAAATGATTCACCGAAGATGCTCATTTGTATACATCTATCTGAAATCAAGGCCTCAATCCAAGTACACAGTCTGATTAATCCCTGCCCCTCAAAGTGCATTGAGGCTGGGTAGATGGGAAGTGTTATCAAAGGCACCCTGGATATCGAGGAAAGTTGCCAAGACAATTTCTTTTTGATCCAGAGTGATTTCAATTATGTAATCTTATGTAAAGTAATTTCAAGTTACAAAAGTAAATTGTGACAGGTCATAATATGAGAATATTATAGCTTTCACATATCATTGCTGGAAAATAGTAATGATTCTTTTTATAGTACTTGAGTGATATGATTGCATGATTTTATCAGTTTTGTATGTTTAAGATTGTTTATTATATTATCATGGAAGAAAATGACCATTTAAAAAAAATTGCCACTCATGAAATATTTTGTTTTAAACCATGGTATGATAATAACAAATAATATTTTTGAGTCTATATTTAATTAAAAACAAATACAAATATTGTATTTATTTTACTATATATTCAAGGTGATACAATTAAATAGTAAATAGATACTATATATTCTCCTCCCCCATAGTGTAGAAAAAGATTGAAATGAGAAGTATTTCTATTATAATTTTTAAGAATAGCATTTAATACCAATAGAAAATCTGAATTTTGAAAATCAGTTAGATCTAAAATGATATTACTAAGTATTATTATAATGATAGTTTCAAAGTAAAAGCAAAAAAATTTCTGTAAACTGAGTTCCAAATTGTAAAATTTTGAAGGAAAAATAAATGTATTTTTTAAACACAAAATTTAATAGTAACAATTTTTAAATAATATAGTATAAAAAACATGCAATATACAAATTTTATAAGCAACATATAATTTACACACTTGAAAATATAATATCCAAAGCAATAAAAATATAAAATATACAAGCATTTTATTTACATTATTTTCACATAAATTCACAAATTTAGTAAGCCTAAAATTACAATGAATCAGATTTACCACAAATATTGTAACCAGCAACTAGCATAAAAACACTTTAAATATATTGAACTTACTTGTATAGTGGTGATAACATGGCATGGGTTTAAAAGATATATCACAGTTCTTGAAGAAAATTTAAAACCTATTTCAATTCCAAATATTAAGCACATTAAAACTAAGAGTAATCTTTTCCCTCCTCTGTCCTCTCTAATAACTGTAGGAATGGGTGGCAGTGTGCATCGTTTGAATCCCCAATGAAGAGTGAAACATCCTATTAGACAGGCAACTAGGGTTTCCCATATGCGCCTATTAGTAGTTAAAAAGTTCACACAATCTGGTCCACCATTGCCTTTGATGCTGTGATTAACACCATGAAAAGACCAGTCTCCAATATCAGCAAGCTTCCATGCCATAATAACTAAAAATTAAATTTTATCAAAACACAAAATAGCAAAACATATAGGTCTGTGTAGAAAAAAAAAACATTTATAGATTATTGATCAAATAATTTACTCTCAATAACACTTAGAACAAAAAATTATTATTGATTATATTATTTTACATAAAAGAATGTCATTTGAATTAGAATCATTCTTTTTTCATAAAAATGTGCAAAGAGATAATAAAAAATAAAACTATTCACACTAAATATATTTAAATTTCAAAACTATTTTCATACGAAATAAAATTCATTTCACTGATATGACAATATTTTTTGGCTAAATTTATGTTGTTGTTGTGTTGTTACAAATGACACTTGGCAAGGCAAAGCCTGCCCGTCACAGACTGGGAAAATGAAGTCAGAATGAGCGTCTTCTGTTTTTGAATAGGGTATCCTCATACGAAGGTGGAAGTATGACTTTGGCACACATATGACAGCACCCTCCATCTGGGTCATCCAATTTAGAGACTGAAACCAGAGAAGACCCATAGCCCGGCTCCAACTACCCCCAGAGGTATTAATTTGAAATGGGAACATGGAGGACATTGCGACCTGACATACTTTACGTGCCCCAGTCACCATTAGTGAACATGACAGATTTTCAACTCAGCCAGGATTCGAATTCATTACCTTCCGGTAATGAGAACAATATTCTAACCAACCAGGCCAGCGTTGCCCCAAATTTATAAATATGCAAAATGATTACACAAATACAAGATTTTGGATAAGTACCATTTAAAATAAAATACTTTTAAAATTTAACCTCACTGAACTGTTCATAATTAGATGATGCACATTAACTAATGTAAATAAGTTTTTCTTATTTAAACTTTCTGGTATTTATATTTTATAATTGGAATAATTTAAATCCCAAAAAATATGTAAAATTAAAAGAAAATTAAACAATACAATTTTACACTTAATGAAAAAAAAATTGCATGTATTTTTCATTGGTCCCATTTTTTTTTCAAGGGTTGCTCAGAAATGGTTAATGAAGATTTCTTATAGCTACAAAAAATATATGTTAGTGTTGAAAATAAAAAAAATCATACAATGAATTTTGATGAATTAGATATTTAATATAAAATCTATGATGTATAAATATTTATAAATAAAATATATTTCCAAATAGACAGTGATAGTTTTGAATAAATTTTTAATACTGAGAAAACTATTTAAATTTAATTTAATATTTAAAATATTAATTGAAACAAATTTAAAAGAAAATATAATTGTTTAGTTTATATTATTCCCTCAAATTTAAACTTATTTTAATACACTTAAGATAAAATAAGTTTCTTGTTTTACTAATACCTAAAAAATGCTGAAAAAAAATTAATTTTTTTATAGATGGAAGTAAACATTTCTAATAGTATGAATGTGGTTGACAAAACAATATTATAATGATAATTTGGAACTTTTTTCAATCTCTTTATTTATTTTGATTATTATCTTATTAATGATATATAAACTCTTCTAAACAGATTAATTAAATGAAGGAATCAATTACATAAAGAAGATAATTAGTTTAAGGTATATAATGATTGATAAAATTCATTTATCAACATTAAATAAATGTCATTAATGAAATTTAGTACCATAAAAATTAAAAATATAAAAGTATCTTAAAGTATCTATATGTACATCATTTGTGATTGTAAAATGATAACACATAGTATATTTAAAATATATAATACTTGAGATTTTAATTAGTTCTAATAAAGTAAATTTGAATTGGTATACTATTTTGTTCATATAATGTTTACTTTCCTTTATCTGATAGTAGTGATATTAAGTTTCTTTTATTTTTCAGTTTACTGTTTTCTTTAATCTTCAAAATTTCCTTATAATGCTAATAAATATTTAAAGAATTCATACTATGAATTTCTGGGAAAAATTTTAATTATTACATACTGCTTTTGTTTATATTTACCAATATTATTTATTACTTTATTCTTTTTATAATATATTACTTTTATAAATTATTTGTCTATTAATGCTTACAATAGACCTGCATAATAGATTATTGGCAACAATTCTAAAGGAAGTCCTAAGAATAGACTTGGAGGTAATTTTATATATAGTTGATAATGAAATACATTAACACTTGTGCCTTTACCCAGCATTTACACTTAGATTTCTTGGAAAGGAAAACAAAATGCAAATCAGTATACCATATAACAATCTTGTCATTTAGAACCAAAATGTGGCTTTTATAAAATATTTTGAATAGGAATTAAGAAGAAACAATAAAATCTATTGATGTGTTTAAATCGTGCATTAAAAATGATGATCTTTGATTAAAATAATTTTTAGATTTTTATTGCTTTGTAAGAGACTTTAGCTTGACAATGGACTGGTCTTCCAGGTTGGGCATTAAGAACAAGAAAAAAATTGATTCATGAATCAGAAAAAGCATTTTCTGCACTGTTAAAACAATCAAAGCAGTTTGCATTAGATGACAGGATCCTACATACAAGTATGATAATGTATTTTCAAATAAATAGTTAACTTTCTCAAGAATTGTGAGCAAAAGCTAAAATGGAAGACAATCCACTAGATACCTAAATGACATGGGGAAAGATCTGAAGCTGATAGGAATTGCATCAGAGTTAAATGCAGAAAAACCTAGTCATTTAACTCTCTGATGCACAGGTGAACTTAGCATGTAACAAGCTGTAACACTTAATAACAAGGAAAAGATAAGACTACACATAATTATGAGATGACTAAGATTCATTTTAAAGACTTTTGCTTCTTTTGAAATCTTTCTCAAAATATTCCTAATCATAATGAGTAAGCATTTTTTGTTTGCTTCACTTATTTATTACAATGTAACTTTAGGAGTTGAATAGTTTTTTAAATAACTATAAACTTTTGATATCTTTAAGATAACTTTTTAGAATAAATATTGCAATATCAAACTACAATTTAAAAACAAATTTGATAATTATAAAATTTATAAATTATTATATATTATTTGATAAATTAATACAATGTGATTACAGCACATTTGATGCATATAAATATGCTTGAACATTTAAAAAGAACCAAAAAATTGAATTAATAACTGTATATTTACTTCCATTTACGGGTTTCAAGTCTGTGAGAATTTATTAATAACTTTTGAAAACATTTTATGAAACAAAAACTGATAACATTCTTTGCAGAATATTTTTTATTACTGCTATAAGCAAGACTTGGATAGATGATTGCATTCAGTTTCTATAACATTAACAATAAAATTTTTAAGCAGTCATTCCATGGCATCAAATTAATTATCTAATTAACTATTTTTTTTTCATGCAAATACATTGCATTTAACATTACCCAGCTGGTCAGGTTAAACTACCAAATTTAAAACATCTTCAGCCCAATATCACAATATCTGGATACATTGCTATTATTTGAAGGCAGGATTGATAAAAATGTATTTTTAAAAAATCCAATGGATTAAATATTTTATTTAAATCAAATTATTTTAAAAAATTTTTTAAACTAAAAAAAGGAAATGAAATTATTAAATTAAGAGAAATTAAATCTTGGTAATAAATACAATATAACACCTCCCAAGTTAAATGACTTTTCATCTATAAAGAAACTTCTTCAAAGACCTCGATAATTAAGTATAACCATGTCAATTATTAAAGTAGCTACATAATATTAAATTTAATGACTACAAAAATCACAAAAATTGAAAATACATTTACTGATTTAATAGCAAAAATAAAAAGGATACATCAAAACACATTATTTCTCTCTTGTTTCTATAGATCTATTTCAAATTAAAAAAAAAAAAAAAAACATCAATACCAAAATTTATTAAAATCTCAAAAATCACATTTTAAAATGTTTAATAAAATGCTTAATTTCTCTTTCTCTTTTTATTTATTTATTTTTATTTTTTAATTGTGACTGAATAAAGCCATAAGTATAAAAACTCTCAGTTTATCTATATTTAACATTATAAGCAGTATTTTATTTATATATCAACAGTATAAGCAGTATTTTATTTATATATCAACAGTATTTGCAAATAATTACAACATTGTTCTTTCAAATCCTCTATTATTTACATTATACATTATATTAAAATATCATTTAGCTCAATACAATTTTTTTTTTTCACACTATAGGATTCAAAGAGAATGCCTTGAAAAGAAGAGATTTGATAAAAAAATTTCATTATTCAAATGAAAAAATTTCAACTGAAATTTTCTTTTCAGTTAGCTTATTTTTTTCTGAATAATTTAATTTTTCATTGCAGAGATGCATGTTAAATGCAAGGAAATAAATGCCCAATAACGCCAAAAAATGCAAGAACATAAATTGCCAATAATAATTTTTAAAAAATATTGTTGGTTAAATCTTATATTCAAAATGTTAGAAATTTGCAGAAAATGTACAATAAAAAGTTCTGAATCTGAATTTCAATCCTTTCTTCTATAAGCAGAGTCTTCCAGAAAACAATGAAGGACAATATACCTGGGTCATTTGCTCTCCATTTAACCCATCAATTACTAAAGTGATCATTTACTACTTACAATGAATTTTCATTAATAAAACTAATGAATGACATTGCTCCTGGACCAATTAGAAAATTCAGGCTAACAAGATTCCCCACGGATGATCTAGTAAAGTTGTGACTCCAACCTAACATTAGGACTCTATCCGTTCAAATGATTATGGTGAAATATTCATCTTTAATAGGAAACAAAAGAATCTTAAACAGAAATAAAAATTCTTTAGAAATGAAGAATTAAGGATTTTAGATCCCACTATAATGGCCAAACCTAGTGAAAAAGGCTTCAAAACTAATTTTAGCTAGATCCTTTTTTTAATCCTTTTCTCGTCTTTGGCATCTGTCATATTTGATGAGCAGACCAATAAAATGATAAAGCTTAAAAAGAATTAAAATTGACATCAGTAGAACTGTCTTCATGAAACTGTAAAAAAATAGCACAATGCTTCAGAGTTCTTTTCCAGTAGCAACTGGAGCAATAATAATATTGTTTTTGTTTCGCAGTGACATTTTAAATTCTTTTGTTATTTCTTGGGTAATAAGATTAAGTATTTTAATCTCTCAAAATAAATTGTTTTTATATAATGGAGTTAATTCACATATATTTATATATAATTAAGTAACACAATTCCATAATTAGTGGCTTGGATGTGATTTGTTTCTTAATGAATTACTTTCAAACCAAAGTGTAATACTCAGAAAGTAATACTCAGATACATGGAAGTTTATTATTAATGTGCTTAATGAATTACAATACACAATTGGGATATACTACTGATGATATTGAACATCCATTAAAGATTTACAAGTAGATTTTAAAATTTATTGATCCAGAAGTGTCAGTATCTTAAGGTATTCAAGATTTTTGATCAAGTAATGGTATTTATATTAGATTTAGTAAGGATTATCCTGACTTTCTAAATCCACAAGCCATGCTTGGTATTAAATATTTAAATAGAAATGCTGGAATAGTTTTCAATTTTGAGAAGAAATATCCTGGGGAATTTCAGCCATTGTTTCATAAAAGTTCTTTACAAGAAAAATATGTTTTTTGAAATTATATACAAAATATAGCAACTTTAGAGCACGCCATTTTATACAAAATACTGCATGTCATCGTTCATTTGAAAAAGTAATACATATTATTAGTGTATAGAAAGTAGATTATTCTATTATAAAAGCTATTTTTAACCAGAGAATTCCATATTGTGTTTTTTATTCAGGAGAGGTTATTACTAGAGTCATAATGAAATTAGTCTTTTCGATGAAGATTTTGTTCAACTTGGATAAATATTAATGCAATGTTTAAATTAAACAATTTAATTTTTAAGAAAACATTTGGTTTCTTGCATGAAATGAAAATTTAATGAAGTTAATTCTAAATTGTTACAAAAAATACTGCATGTTCTTTCCCTGCATATGTTAATCTGGATATTAATTTAGGTTATGCTTACTGAATGCTATATTCCCACAGATTTTTCGGATGAATTTCATTTAGTGTTGGCATAAGTCTTTAAAAGTACTTTTGAGGTGCCAAAGTAATATTTCATGAGCCACTTCACTCCTAACCGTTCTTTTAAGTTTGAAAATGGTGATTAGCAATACTTTTGAAAGAACCCATGCTGAAGAGCTGTTATGAAATATTTCATCTACCACAAAGCATTATACTAATTCAAGAACCTTAGATTTACAATGAAATTAATTCCCAACAAAGTGTTCAAAGTTTTAATATCTTCCATGCTAGAAGCTGAATTAAACTAAAAGTTTTCACTGCTTTTAATAAAAAGTTTAATATTTTCTATTTAATAAATTTTTTATTGTGAGATTTAAAATATTTATCAAGAAATATTAATTATAAAAATCGACAATACAAAAATACCAATCTACTTAACTTCCTTTAAAAAATAAAAATACACTCAAAAGTCAAACTATAGATCTAATAATTTCAGTGTAAGGAAAAATTCATCAGTTGAAATGCAAAAGCTTACCATACTAAACTGGTGTCCAAAACAACAATACAAATTTGAAAATGAGATATTTCAAGAATGGGTTTAGTACATGAAAATTTATCTTATGTTAAAAGACTGGAGCTTAATATAAGCTGATATGGAAATGAATGCAAAATTAGTCAAAAATGGAAGTTTCATATAATGTATTTTGCATTATCTTTATTATTTTCTCTAATGTGAAGTGTGGCTACCTTGGACAGCTATTACAGCAGTGCAATGAGTTCACATACTTTTAATAAGACTATAAGCAATTACTATTCAAAAAATGCTGATTTGAATGCCTGGAGAATTCTGAGAGCTGTTTGTCAGCATTCAATAGACCTTCCAATTAGTGTTTAATGGAACTGAGATCTAGAGATACTGATAGCAACACCATACATTGAATGCCCCCTTCTTTCAGATAATTAACAAATTCAACTCTATGGAGTCAAGCATTGTCTGTAAAAATGAATTAGTCACTCACAATTCCTAAAAAGTCATAAAGTTTGGGAATCTCACCACTATAGTTCACCAATCATTATCCAGTTTAATTCATTGTTTAAAAACTATTCTATAGTAATTTTAAACAACAATTTGCCTAAGATTTTCTTTAAGCAAAGAAATTTCAAGCAAAAATTTCACGATTTCAGAAAATAACTATTTTTAACTTCAAATTTCGCTAGCTTTTTTTGGATTTTATTTCATTATTTTACATGATTCTTCAATTAAAGATACACTAAATGCATAAATTTAAAGATTTCTAGCTTATACTATATAACAATTTTTAAAATAATAGATATTTCTATTTATTGCAAACAATATGCTTGTAAATTTAACTTTGAACACCAGTATATAAAGAGTAATAACTATAAGAAAAAAAAAATTTTTTTTTAATCTATCTTACATTTTAACTTTTTATCCTTAAAGGTACAATGAACAACTTTCAAAACTGCAAATAGAAGCAAAATTACTGCAAACTTACTATATATAATAGCAATAGTATTGAATTTATTAAAAATCAGAAAGTATCAGATGAAATAAGTTAATCTGACAACCAATTCATAATCTATTTTAGAAACAAACAGAATAAAACGCCAAGTAGGAATTCAAAAAGAAAAAAAATCAAATAGGTTTTTTATTAAAACAGAGCTACAATCTCTAACTACAAGGTAATTTGGACAAATTATCTTCATTAAGACTTGGAATCGGTTGTTGACCAGTTACAACATGCCATTCTCCAATTCTATAAACGAAATTCTACTACTAATACTAAAGTAGTTTTGATTTGCCAAGATTAATTCCTTGGTAATCTAAACAGTTTAGCAAATTAATACCCAATGTAGAATGACTTTTAATAGCTAAAAAAATTGTCAGAAATAAACTGACCTGATTACTTATAAAAAGGCTATCCAAATATTTTAGAAAAACGTTATACTGGTATTAAAGATGTCTCCAACTACAAGATTTATTAAAATAATGTCTAAACATAAAAAAATACTGCTTAAATGCCCTTTAATTGGCAAATGGCAGATTTTTTTTAGAGTTTGGAAAGAAATCATTATTGAACTATTCAGAGTCACTTTCAGAATTTGAGAGAATGAAAAGATAATCCTACATTCATATTTTATACATTTATAATCATGGTATAACAAATAGAACATTGTTAAAAAAAAAGTTACCACATATGATCACGTCAAATGGTCATCAATGGCCTTTAAACCATAAAGACAGATTATCTCTAGCCGATCTCATTGAAAGTATCCAATTAATTGGAACTATTCTGCATAAAATTTATTGGACATGTATTGTTTTAGTATATTTAATGTTTAATATTTATTGTTTAATGTTTAATATTTAATATTTATTGTTCAGTATAATATAACTATTGATTGGCATTATGTATAAGTAACATTCACATCTGAAATATAAAAATATAATTATTATGAAGTCTTTCAGAACATCAGTTTAACTTTCTTTCTATTATAGGCAATTGAAAAAAGATACCCAGAAATTGATAAATAGGTACATCAGAGAGGTCAGTATAAAGGATGGCCCATTCTCAGAATTAGTATAAACCTAACAAATTCATTGATAGTAGAATTTGTAATCTATTCTTTATACAATAGAAGAATGTAGAGAGCAAGAAATTGCATTTATCTGTTCCTCAGCAGTCACTTTTTGCACACAAGTGCTAATCAGACCAATACCAACTGTTTAAACTGCTACACATATCAAAGCCTGAGGTAAGATTTGAACATAAGGCAAGAACACTAATCATTTGGCTGCCAGCTCGTCAAAATTGCTTTAGGAGTTTTCCTTGATACTGAAGTTGACAAGGTTCCAATTGAAACTATCTACATAATGTGATAAAAAAAACAATAATGCCTATTTTAAATCAAAACTCTTATTTATATTAAAAGATTAATTAAGGGCTCCTTCTTGGTGAATGAAATGAAGAGTCAGCTTAAAATCATGTTTTCAAGATTATTGTTCTCACATCAAGTGTTCTCATAATTATTTCAGTGTTGTACATTCTAGAGTCTAAAAGTTCTAACAATGTCTAACATAACTCACATTGGTTATGCAGATGATTTGTACATAACTATCAAAAATTTAGAATCCCATTCAAAATTCGATGTAATAATGGTTTTTCAGTAAATTTGAAAAAAAAAAAACAATAGTTGCTTTCACAAACAGAATTTCCTCAACAACAAGAACATAAATTTCATTAAGAATCTGCTTCTTTTAAAAACAGTAAAAATTTTAAAGGTCTTCTTTGATAACCTTAACTGGAATATGTAATACTTCATTCATTATAATATTTAATAAAATTAGAAGGCTCTTGGGCTAGCAGAAATGCTAGCCTGAAGACTGGAAGCTTATATTAGAGAATGTTTATTCATTACACTGTGATCAGTTATGATCATAGTGTGATAAAATGATTATCACAACTCATGGCTCAAATTTTTAGTAACCTACTATTAGGATTGACACTACTAAAACTGATTTAACCAGAGTGTACAGCACTCAAAAATAAAATTTTTGGAAGGAAATAAAGGAATTTTAAAAATATTGTAAAAGTTTAAGGAAAGTAAAGCAATTTAAAGATTCAAATTTAAAAGAAGCAATTTTTTCTATTAAAATATTTTTGGAATCTATTAAAATTATTTGCCAGCAACAAAATAATTTATATGAAATAAATTATTAATTTAAAAAAGTCTTATTCCTGAACACTTTTTGTTTACTTCATTCATTATTATCAAATGAAAAATCCAATTTA
Organism: Latrodectus geometricus; assembly: GCA_026290005.1. Taxonomy (NCBI): domain Eukaryota; kingdom Metazoa; phylum Arthropoda; class Arachnida; order Araneae; family Theridiidae; genus Latrodectus; species Latrodectus geometricus. The sequence goes on along the minus strand of JAPDSC010115947.1, from coordinate 27,570 downwards.
TTCAAAAATTACAAACATTTGTAAAAATGAGAAGCACCAAATATGCTAAGGAATATATATATATATATATATATATATATATATATATATATATATATATATATTTTATTTATTTTTTTTTTTTAATGTAACATTTGTTTTTTGGTGGTTGAAGCAATAAATTCTACTCTTTTGAGAAATGAATTAAAAGATTTTCGATTTTTTACTCAAAAAACCTAAATATAACTTCAAAGGAATATTTAATGTAATAAACTATTAATTATCCATGACATATTAAGAATTTATTAAATTAAATATTAAGAGTTTAATTACATAAATTATAACAAAAACTTCAATATCTAATAAAAATAAGTGTAACAAATAAGTGGAAACTTATGACAGATTTACCTAACAAATAACTTTTGAACAAATTTTAAAGAGAATAATTTAAATCATTCCTGGTGTAATTAGTACTCAATTTAGCAACTAAGTGCATAAATTGATGAAATCAGAAATCAAATGAGCATTTATGTTGATTTGCTCTTTTTTACTAATTTTAGCATATCAATCGTTTTCATTTTATGTATTATAATGGTATTTCAATTTCATTTCTTTTGTTTTGGTTCATAAATGATGAAACATTGTTTCTCAAATTGTTCCAAATTACTTGACAACATAAAGAACAAATATTTGCAGTGAAAGCACAATGGCATCTTTATTCTGAAGGACTTCAAGATGATCAGTCAGTTCAAAGAATATTTTTTACTCAATTTCATAGAATTAGTCTATTATATTGGTAAGATAATAATCTGCAAAGTTATGTTGATTTGCTCTTTTTACATAACTTTGCATATTATTAAGGAAATTGATTATTTGCAATAGTCCCACCACTACATTTTGCAGAGAATCAATAGTCTACAGTACTTATTCAGTAACATGAAAATCTTGTAACTGACTTTCCATAAGTCAAACTGTATTTTTACAAATAATTTATAAGTTGAAAAAACAGATATTTAAACTGAATTTGGTTTTTTAAATTCTAAATACAATAAATGTAGAATACACCTGGAGCACCATCAAGTTGTTCCATAAAATATATGATCTTTGGATTTTGATTAATCATCCATGTATTTCTTTACTTGTTTCAAAATAAACCAAACTTCATATTTGTTGTCCAGGATTTAATATAGGAACAGTATTAGGAAAATAAAGCTAAATTCCATTTTTTATAGTGTATTTTCAGTCAAACAGAGTTTACTCATCATTCATAAATGTATTATTAATAATTGTTTAATATATGATACTAAAGTAGTAGCTTATTTCCAAAGGCTAGTTATACCATATTTAGCATTACAATTCCAACACTTAAAGAAATGAATTTCAAGTGTTCAGATTTAAATTGTAGCTACCACGAAAATTTCAAAATGCATGCTACGTGGGTTGTTTTTTTTTTTTTTTTTTTTTTTTTTTTTTCTTTTTTTGCTACCTTTATACAGTAAGAGTCAATGTTATGGTATTGGAGGTACTATTAAGAGTAAGCTTACAAAGTTAGTCTTCAACATCTACACAAGGATCAAACATAAGTTGATCCTTGTGTAGATGTTGAAAATTTGGTTAGTTTAATTACTGCAAAATGAACTAAAAAAATTCATTTTTCTTTGCAATTGAGCAGTTTATGGAAGGAACATATTCTCTTTTTGAAAAATAGCTGATTCACTGTGAGAATTACTGTAAAACTTTTTGGCACAAATCTAATAGTTTCACTGAGAGTACAATAAACTATTAGATTTGTGCCAAAACTGATTCTATACTTTTAGTATCTGTCCAAAACAACAATAAATCAAATTGAAATATCAGTAGTAGGAGAAAAATTTCATAAAAAAATATTTCTAAAGGTACATGGTCAATATCTTATATGGTTTACATATAAGATATTGACTAAGGATTTTCTTACAAAAATACACAAAACAATCTGATGTTTAAGCATAATTTATGAATTTCCATGGTTTCTATACATGGACTTCTACTGATCAGAAAAAACAATTAAATTAGGAAGAAATATTTATGAAATATATCAATAGCATTAGCTGCAACAGCTACAAAAGGTATGTTTATCATATCTAATGATACTGTAAAAAATAATATATAGTATCTTATGCTGACAGCTCAGAACAATGAAAGCAAAGACTAACAATTTCATAACTTTGCAGTGTCTAGCACAATTTGTTATATCATTACATTCTTCTATGTATACACTGAACTTTTAGCATTTCTGTATGTGTCTATATATACATATACATATATATATACATATATACATATACATACATACATACATGACCAAATAGGATTTTATAGAGATTTTATCATATGCAATGTCTAAGTATGTAATGGCATATTTAGTTTTACACATTTAAATAAATCATCATAACACACATGAATAAATGATTTACCTTCAGTTCTCAACAAAAGTAAAAACTATTTTTATTGCTATTTCAATATATATATATATATATATATATATATATATATATATATATATTAACAATTCACTTGTTTTAAGTGATGTCAGTCTCAGAGCTGGTACTCTCTTCTTCTCAATACACCAGTTTAACAAAGACTTTTAAACTGTAAAAATCTTTGAAAAGTTAGCTTTTATTTTTAGCTAAAAAATAATAAAGAAAGGGAAAATTCTAACTATCCTGTGTTCAAATCTTACAAGGTTACTCAAATTCCAGATTATTAAGTATTTTATGTAAGAATAATACAAGCTATTACAATATTAAATACTTATATTTCTTTAGAGAAATAAATTTTGAAGCCTGCACCAAATAGGAAATATAAAACACTAAAAATATTATTTGAATTTACAGATATATGTATTAAAAACAATGTTTCAAAAATAATTTACTACACAAAATAAAATATTTTAAACAAGAAATTATTCTGAATTTAAATTCTTAAATTATTTTACCTTGTCATACTAGACACAAAACTGATATCATTCATAGAAAATACAAAATCTGAATTAAGTAAACATAGATTGCAAAAAAAATTCATAGATTTACATATAGAAGAATAAGACTTAAAGTCTACAAATAACTTGAATATTACTCTAGGTTCAATAGTTGATAATATTGTAAATTAAAATATATTCATGTGATTTCTAAGATATTAACAATAGTATTTCTAGAGACGATTCTTGAAGTCGTTTAATCTATTTGAAATCAGGAAAATATAATTTTTATCACTGAACTGAAATTTTTTACCCAAAAAATTTATCTTCTAAAATTCAATAAAACCTATGGGCATCAAACAGAAATATTTATTATTGCCTTTTATTTTTTAAATAAAAACATTTCTATATCTTAGAAAAAACTTAAAGATACTTGCAAGAAGTTTCAAATTTCTAAATCTTTAACTTTTTCTATAACTAAAGGAATTTGGAAAAAATTATATATAGGATGTCATATTTTCATAAGAAAATATTGATAAACATTTGAAATCACAATAAAATATTTTATTTTGGTATATTCGAACGAAATGCATAAAATCGACAAAGAAATTTTCACTTTATTTATGATTGAAACTCACATTTGGGAATCAAATAAACTTTTTTTATGTATAAATTATTGATAATAAAATCTCAATATTACTATTTAAACACACAAAAATTTAAAGTTCATTTTCTTCATTTATTATCATAACTTTTTTTATTTTTAATCTCAAGTAAAACAATTTCAAAAAGATAGCTGCATTTCAAAATTTCAAATGTTCATTGACTTTGTCGAGTAAAAAATTAATGTGTTTGCTAATAAAAACATTTAAATTTGTAACAATTATCCACAGTATACAGCATCACAAATTTAAATTAAGAAAAAAAAATTACAGAAACACTTCAATAAATAATTTTTCACAATTAGAAATAAAGAAAAAATAACCACTAAGGTATAATTACAGTACACTTTAAGTAATCGATAGTTTTAAAGGAAGAGTTAAAAAAAATACAGTGAACATGAAAATATGATAACATCAGCTTCTACATGTAAGTGTACTACCTAGAAACGATAAAAATCCATAAAAAAAAAAAAAATCCTTTTTCACTTCCTTTACCGACAAAAGGAAGAACGATTTGCAAAATCGAAACTAAGATCTTATCACACGATATTATCAAATGTTGCAATTGTGAAAGTAAAATATCCATAAAAATACAATATTTGAAGTATTATTAAGAATATTCAGATACTCTCAAGTTTTATTTAGCAGTCAATTTTACAAAACAATCACAAGATAATGAAATTTATCACATTTAAAAACACAGATTACAATAAAATCAAATTTATCAATAATTTTATGCTAATAAATACTGGATAAAGTTTGAAATTCGAAACTACCTTATATAAAGAGCTTTCAAAAATTGGATTAATCGAAAGAATTATATAAATCATAGATAGCAGAAGCAAATTTCACAAACTACAGTTTAGAAATTAAGTGGCAAACCAATTTATTGCCAACTTTTACATATAAAATTGAATGTCTTTTAATTGTGAAATTCTGAAAATAAACTCAATATTTTCATGTGACGTACCAAAAGGAAGCTGAAAATAAAATGATAATCGTAGACGAAATTTACTGGATTGACATCTGAGTAACAGGAGAATTTCGAACGACGAAACTTACATTAGCATCATTGATGATAATAAGAAACTGCTCATATAATCAGGTACCTCTAATGAACGTTCATGAGAGATCCATCATATTCAGTGAACATACAAAATGAGAAATGCATGTCTATTGAACGTCCATAAAAGGCTGTTCAATAGATATATTTTGGTTTACTAGTCTGGACTTACAGTAGATGTCTATTAGACATCAACTTATGAACGTTGATTCATGGATGTGTTCGGATTAAAAATAGAAGTCTATTAGATGTAACTCTTTTAACTTTTGCTAGACGTTATATTTAGATTAAAAACAGACAGTGATCGTGGACGTAATCTGGATATTTGTTTCTATTTAGTACATAAAATTGTATCATAAATATATTGCATGTAAAAGTCATTTAGGCTGAATTTATATTTAAGTATATTAATTATTAAATTATGGGACAACATCAATATATATTGATGTTCTCGGATAATTTAACTTAGTAACCCACACAAAATTTAACTTAGTAACCCACACAAGACAAGCACGTCTATTGGATGTACACTGAATGTTATTAGAATGAACCACCGTGGTCGAGTAGACACCCACTTGACGTCCATAGATGATCCAGTAGATCATCCATTGACATTCCAGAAGACATCCATTAGACGTCTAATGGATGCATTTCGGATATGACGTCACATTGCATCATTAGTGACGTCATGAATCTAACATGAGAGAAAGCGCTTGAGCTTACAATCATTGATCTGTTATAAATTTATGAATGACCCTTTTTTTGTGCAGTTGCAAATAATTTGATATCCTATTAAAAATGTCTTATTCAAATGAATTGATTAAATAAATATTAACAATTAATTTTAATTTAATAAGTTTAACACTAAAAATTGCTCTAATTCTACAAGGGTAAATTTTATCAACATAAACTCATTTTCTGCAATAGGAAATCTTCAGATGAATTCATTTAAATTACACCTCACTTTACTGAAATAAATTAATAGATTTCCCACACAAAATACTTTTATTAAGTATGAAATGCAATTCAATAATCTTTCCAATTATATAATTATTATCTTATGATTAAAAATAATTTATCATTTATTAATAAAATATTATTTTTCAATTTAAAAATGCCTATACTATAAAAAATATATATTTATAATATAAAAATTTCAAACAATTTTAAATTATGCATAATACATAGTATCAATTGTTTAAAATGTATTGTTGAAATATTTCACATTAGCATAGTAATAACTTTAAACAAACTAGAAAATGTTATAATTAAATTAAAAGTTAATTTAAAAGGTAATTAAAATGAAATTAAAAGTTTAACCAGCAATCAATTTAGCAGATAAATATTTAATATCATATGAATATAACATTTTATGATACAATTTTTTCATTTCATTCAGAAATCTAATTTATGCATGGCAGAACAATTTTGAGTGCGGGATATTAGTATTACATCAATATCATTAGCCAAAGTAGCATTCATTTTTGCAGCATCTAAGAGAAATAAACATGTTGAAATTTCAAAGTAACAATTATAACAATTCTAAACCAATAACTCTAAACACACAATCTACTGATCAGTGAAAGTATTTCTTAATTTATTCAATATCTTCAGTATTATCAAGAAAACTATTAAAAATCAGTTAAAATGTAGTATTAATTTGTATAGAACATTAATTTTAGTTATTCAACTAAATTAGAATATGCTAATATTCATATTTTCTTAACTCTATATTTAAAAATATTTCATTGAAAACACTTCCCAATTATAGGAAATTATGAAATCTATCCTAATTTTCAAAAATTTCTAATTAATTTCTAAATTTAAAGTCACTGGAGAAGAGAAATGAAATTATATATACCATATAGTGAAACAAAATAAAATATGAAAGTATAAACTTAAAATATTTTTAATTAAAAAAACTTATGGAATTCTATGTAAGTGGATGATACAAGATAAATTCTTCTCCATATTACTGATAAAAGCACAAATAATTTAAAATTTCCTTAACAAATAAATTCTTAACATTATTACACTTTTATTTTTTCTACCAATTTTTTAAGAAACCTACATTTTATATCTGTATTCATAAATGCAAAAACTGAGAAATTATGGATATCAGTCATTATATAAAATCTATGAAATTATGTAAACTATGGAATTATATATTGCATTCTACAGGGTTTTTTTTTCACTTATAACAATTTTTTGGCAAATAATGAATGAAACTTTTTCAGCACCTATGAAAAATTTTTTATGAAACCATTTTTACTTTAAAAACAAGTTGTTTTGAGTTTTTTTTAATCAACAATATAAGCAATTTGCTTCAATGGAATTTGAATTCTGGTACTATTTATCAAATTTCAATAAATAAAATACTATTACTTATCAGGGGAACAGTTACTAACACATTGGTAACACTCAACTTACTAGAATATCTTCCACAGAAATTTATGAAATTGAGATGCCTGATTTAAAATTTATATTCTTATGAAATATTCTCTTAGTTTCAAACTGAGTTAATTGAGAACACGTGATGTGTTTCGATTCAAGGAGTACCTGCAGATAGAAATAAATTATATTTATTGAATTTCAAAGCACATTAATTTTTGGCCTAATGTAATGTGCTGCATGTTAAAGATCTGGAAGTGTTATAAATTATGCTTTGACAAAAGAAAATCATATCTTTAATGTAAGATAAGTGTATAATAGGTCAAACATAATGTACCCACTTTGCTGAGTTCCATTTAAATCAGTACTCATCTGGATCAAATAATTTACAGTTTATACCTGATTTACTACATGCTTACTTAGTTTAGATTTTAACTGGGAAAAACATATGCCTAATTTTTGAGAATCCTGTTTAATTATAAACTGAAAAGATAAACATACTACAGATTAGAAGCAGAACATATCTAAATATTTTTGGTATTTATGCATTAGCTTCACAACAGCCAATTTTATGAAAAGCCCAATTAGTGCCATGGGAATTGCATCATGATATAACAACATGATATAGTTACATCTCGATAAGATTCTGCTTTATCTTTCATCAGAAGGAAATCAATGCCAATTGTACCACCATTATGACAGACATTTGGATCAAGAATCTCATCTCGATATCATACACCAGTCATAATTCACACAAAAAAAATCTCATGCAGATCAGTGTGCCTATGGAGTCAGACTCCTGCCCAAACCATTATCATACTAGCGCAGTAAATGTTTTACCGATGTGTTGGATTGATGATATCTCTTTATAATTGACTTCGTTCCTTCCAGATCAACACATGTCTTGAATTTCTATCCCATAGACTTGTCTGTAAAAGGTACAGAAGATCATCGCTATCTGTCTGATCAAGGAAGCATGTCCTTTTTCCCAAGATCAGCGGGTCCTTCTATGGGGATACACACAACCGATCGCCTTGCATACAGACCTGCATGGTGATTACCCCTTCACACCGTACTAGAGGGTTTTCTTCTCCATGATGTTACAAAGTGATATGCAACAATCTGTAGCAAAGAAATTCTTCTTATGCTTCGAGTGAAAGAGCTAATAAAAGGTCTTCTGCAGGTGTTGTAACTCGTGGTTGGCTTGAAACGTATCTTCTTGACAAAGCTTCAGTTTGATATTGATTCCAGAGACAGTGAATCACACTGTATGACACATTAAAGAGCCTAGCAGCATTAACCTATGACAACCTCCTTTGCATCCATCTGACCAACCGCACCTTAACGAATCGGACAAACGGCTTCTCACGGACATTGGGGTACCTCACTTACTATTGTAAGCGAATCTACTAAAAGATTCAACAAAGAATACGAGCGTAATTACTAAATCCTGATGTTTACATATTTTTCTGTCATTAATATTTACTTGTTCATTTTTATCAAAAACATTGAGGCTAGCGTTTTTGCATACATTTACATAAATTCGTTTTCATCTCATACGTATGCTATAATTTTCTTTGTTAGTGTCATTTTTTATGGTGATCTTCGGAAAACATGTGTTTCCTTAACTTTTGGAGGCCAAAGTAATTCACCTTCTTAAATGTCAGTATGTTACATGTACTCAAAAACGAATTATTTTAATTTGTTTTATTAAGCCTAGGCTATTACTAAATTAGAACTTATGACTCCGTTTTTGCACTTATGTTTGGAATTATAAAAAATAGACTTTTTAAAACGAATTGACAAAGTAAATAAAAAATATATTTTAATATTAAAAATTTTACTAGCTTAGAAAGGCAATGATTTTAGGTTATTATTGTTATGATGAGTAATATCGACAAGAAAATGATTTGTAACATTTAGAATCCCATAAGTTATACTTCAAGAATTAAAAACACATCTAAACCTATACCTTCACGTTTATTTCATTTCGTAGTTATTTTAAATTCATAATTTAATTAGAAATTGTTAAAAAAAAATTTTAAAAATTATGATGAGTACATCAAAACTTACTGTAACTGTGAAATGATTTCAACAAAACATTTTTTTTAAAGTAAAAAAAATATGAATTTTAATGAGTTAATTGTAATTTGTAGTTTAATAATTAAAATAACATTTCTATTCAAATTAATGGTGAAATTTTAACTCCTGGTTTTTAATATTTTTCATGATAAATACACTGAAGAAATGTATGTAATAACTTAATAAAGATATCATTCACTAATCACCATATTGATCATTTACAGTTATTGCTTACAATTGTTATAGTTGTTATAATTTGAAATTTAAAAATGTTTATTTTCTTTTATATGACTTAAGAAGGAATGCTACTTAGGCCAAAGTTACTGATATAATACTAATATCTTATACTAAAACATTTTCCCACCATGAGCAAGGAATATTTCTAAGCAAAATGGAGAAAGTGTATAATAATTTGTTTTATTCATATGATGTTTTAAATTGAATTTAAAATACACATTCTATTAATATAGTAAACAGCTGCATTCATACTTATATAACTATTAAAGAAATTTTCTTTAATAGTTTCAAAAGTATGAATTTAATTTTGTTTTAAAGTATGAACACATTAATTTCATACTTTAAAATAGAATTAAATTTTTTTTCTTAGCTAAACAGAGAGATTTTTAAGTAACCTACATCTTAATTTTTCCTTCATTTGCCTTCCCAGTTTCCATTTTTAACTTAATGTAATTTTTTATGCTATTGAACCTTGTATTTTAATTTTACTTGTTCTATAAAGCTCTTTACTGAGTTTTCTCAATTCAATTTCTGGACAATTATATTCTATTAAGCATATTTTGTGATATTTAGCAAATTTCAACTTCAGCACATTTCTGCCTTTAGAATGTACCATTTTTTTCAATCATTTAAAAGAATCAAATGGGCTTATGAACTTTTCTTAATTGTAATTTAAAATAAAAATAAATATTTTTGAAAACAATAATTAAGTAAAAGTGAATGAATTAAGGATTCGGGAGATGAATTTTACCATTTACATAATTTAAAACTGTGTGTGTGATTCTTATGTTTTGAAATTTCACACAGTTAAAATAAATCTATATTCAAGATATACATGAAGTTATTCAATAAATTGATTTATTGTGAGTTTTGGTTCGATGAAAATGGTTTCAATGTTAATATTACAAATTTCGACAGCAAAATATATTTTAAGTATATGATACTGTGTTTTACGTATAATTTAAAAATTGCTTAAAATTTATATATTTAAAAATATGAACAAAATCGTTTATGTTTAGTATTTTTTATGTAGCAGACATTTTTTTGGAAAAACAATACTTTTATGATACATTATTTTCAATTATAAGAAAATAATTATGTATTAGAAAGAAGTAAGTAGATAATTTATTAAATTATAACTATGAATATTTCTTTAAGATAAGGCGAAATTCAAATAAAATTTACCAGAAAAATTCCCTATACATGGAAATTCCCTATAAATGTGTTTGTTATCCTAATAAAATTTGTCCTTGTAAAATTAGGTGAACTTTTAATGTTTTATAAACAAAACTAAAAATGTTTATTTTTACGGATAACTAATATTTAACCAATTCAGTTGAATAAGAAATTTTTAAGTTGCTATCAAAATATTTGAAGCGTCATTAATTAAAAAAATATTAGTATTATTGGAAGTTTATCCGCAATCCACAACTTCACTACTTATGTGACGTCATTTCCATAACTAGTCTACTAGGTTATCGATGGATGGCTGTCAGTAGGGATGGGAGGTAGTTAGTTATTTAGTATCTGGTTAGTACTGATTACAATTACTTTTAAAGTAACTAATATTTTACTGATTAGATTTTGTAACTGTTACAATTTATAATTTGCTGCCATCTATTGGATTAAAAAATAGTTGTGATGTTTCAATAATTTTATAAATGAATTAAACTAAATTAATTAATTAAAAATAAGTAATTAAATATATAATTTTTTTATATAATTCCATAAAATTAAATTGTTATTAACTTTAATCTAAGTTATTATCTTTTAAATATTATCATTCACTTAAATGTTGATAAAAATAACTAAAAAAAATAGTTTTGATTTTCGCTACAATTTAATTGCAATTTTATGTCTTTTCTTACAATGCTTTAATTTCTTGTATAAGGCAGAGAAATACAAGTTATTTCCTCATAATTGTTTTTCTGTGAGAAGTTTCGAACTTAAAAATTTTCATAAGCATTTTTTATTCAATATAAAATTTCATATTTTGTTATTTATATTTGTTTTCAGAATTTATATTTGCTTAAAGTAAATTTTCAAATTACCTAATAGTAATTTTCTAAAATTTTCAATGTTAAATTAAATAAAAATAAAATATAAAATTAAATAAGAAAATAATTTCTTTTTTTCAACCTAACAAGTTTTTGTTTGAATTTAGTAAAATTTTTCAATTATATAATTGATAAATCATTTGCGAAGAATTGTAATGTTTGATGATTAATCAATTACAAATATTTTTTTTAAAATTTGCCTAGAAAAAAAAAACAATTTTTAAAAAATCAAATTTTTAAATTTATTACATTTTTCTATTATTAAACATTATCGAAACAATCACAGTAATACTTTTTGATATTATAATAAACAGTAAATTTTTTTTATATAAAAGACGTTTATTCGTTAAAATTTTTATGTAGTAGATAAACCGGGTTTTTCTGAAATAAAAATTGCATTAATTTAAAGATCTTGTTTTAATTTTAAAAGTCTAAAGCAATTAATAGATAAGTAAAGTAGCTTTGCAATTAAAACTGTTTTAACTAAGTAGATGTGATCATTCTATATCAGGATATGTCTTATAGTTGCATAAAAATTCATTAAATATCAAAGAAATACAATTATACCCAAAACAGTTTTAAAGTTATAGTTTATCAAAAACAGTTTTACCAAAAATCTAAATTTTGATATTATAATGTAAAATATTGAGCAATGTGGGAAATATTTAATGCAAAATAGAGGAATAAAATTACACATATTTTATTTACATTAAGCCTTAATTTTAAAAAAATATACATGAGAGTAACACATGATTATTGCATGGTAAAAATGTAAAAGAGTTTTTTTTCCCAAATGATAAAATTCTGCATATTTTTAATAAAATATAGTGAAACTAAACAATGGCAGAATAAAAAAATACATATATTTTTATGGAATCATAATAAAAATAATGAGGGAATTATATAAACGGATTTAATTTAAACATGTTACTTTTAATATAAGAAACCAGAAAACAAAAATAAAATACATTCGT
>JAPDSC010115947.1:0-15069 GCA_026290005.1 Latrodectus geometricus | reverse complement strand
TGTGTGTGTGTGTGTGTGTGTGTATGTGATTTGTAAAAATAATGATGGAACTATACACAAACAGATTTAATTTAAGCATTTTACTTTTACTTTATGAAATCAGAAAACAAAAATAAAATACATTTGTATTTAATACGTTTCTAATAAAAATGTTCATTCTACATCAAAATATTTTCATAACGAAAATTCATAACATGAAATTTCATTCAACTAGTCAATGTAAATTACTTTAATATGAATTTACAAATTTATTTAAGAATAATTAGTTATTAAAAAATTCAAGTCGGTTTTGACTTATGCCTCTGAGACATGGACTTTAACAAAAAATGAAGAGAAGATATTAGCGACTTTCGAAAGGAAGGTCCTGCGAACCATCTTTGGCGCTGTTTTCGATAATAAAAACTGGAGAAAAAGATACAATTTTGAAATATATAAGATCTTTAATGACAATGATATTATCAAGTCTATAAAACTAAGCAGAATGAGATGGGCAGGGCATGTAGTAAGAATGAGCCCAGAACGAACAGCATTAAAAAATTTTAATGTAATCCCCTCTAATAAAAGACCGAGAGGAAAGTCCAAAAAGAGATGGAAAGACTGTGTGGAAGAGGACTTTGCCATCCTAAAAGTAAAGAATTGGAGATCAATTGCTGGGAGAAAGCCAGATTGGGAAAAGCTTCTGAGGAAGGCCCAGGCCCACAAAGGGCTGTCGTGCCGATGTTGATGAATTATTAAAAAATACAAAGCAATTTTCTTTGCAAAATTCTTAACTCCATTATTCTTTAATGCAAAATATTGTGAGATAAAACAATGTATGAATTTAAAAAAATACTCATATTTACATAAAACCATAATAAAAAAAAATTATTCTAATGTTAAACAAAAGTAACAACAAAAATTCATATAATATACAATCTTATTTTACTTAGAATAATTTAAATAAATTGATATTTCATAATAGAAATGAAAAACCATTTTAAATGAAAAATATCGCAATTTATTTTACTTGTGGTAAATATTTTTACAAGATGGAAACTGGATTATTTATGAGGACAATTTTGATTCATTCTCAGAATAGCAATTTATGTAATTATATTACTGCTTAGTTTTTAATGACGAGAAAAATTTTTGAGAAGAAAAAAAGTTGAAGTTATATTTTTAAATGAAAATTAAAAATATAACTTCATGATAAATTGAATTGAAGTTTGTTAAAAATATTAATTACCTATTTTTGTTTGTTAGTAAATTATTTGTTAATGTAAAAAATTGAATTTACATTATTATTATAAAAATTGTTATAAAATTATCTTTGAAACTGAAAAAATATAGTAAAAAAATCCCATTCATTTTTTATTTTATTATTATTATTTTTGTTCAAGTTAATAGAAGAATTTCGGAAACAAAAACCACATTTAAAAAATTTAATTAAAAATAAAGAAACTAAAATCTTAAATAATAAAAAATATTAAAAATTTGATATATTTGAGAAAAAAATGATAATCACTAAATAAATGTGCCACGATTATTGAATGAAGGAATGAATGAAATGCTTATTTCATTCAAGCGCATCTCTTATTTTTATTTCTGTCAATTCGTTTTCTTTATTGAAATTTATTTAATTATTATTATTATTAAAATTTTATTTTAATAAATTATATTTTATATAACCCGTGTGATGACCGGGTTTGAAAGAATAGTCCCTATGTAGCTCATGCATGTCGTAAGAGGCGACTTAAATGGGCACCCAGTGCTCGGGAGTATAGCCGGATACGTTAATTTGCGCTTTAGGTCCCCTACTCCGCCAACTTGGCGATAAATGCACCAAGCATGGTAAACCGGACGTTTTTATCCCTAATGAGCTCCTTATTGCAACCTCCGGAGGAACATAGAAGCGCTGTTTTGCGCATGCTCATTAATTGGTTTTTTCTTTTAGCATTTTCATTGGTTGCTCATTAGTTAAAAATCGTATTCCATTATCGCCATGGCAACAGCGTTTCTGCTAATGCGCCAAGTACAGAACCTACAGCACACTTTCGCCAAGTTGGCAGAGTAGGAGACCTAAAGCGCATTTTCACCGCCGGATATTATATCAGGGGACTGATCCTTCAGGTTGGGGGTTGGGCATGGGGCTAACAACTCTACCTCCTAAAAACCAGCCTGTTCAGAAGTAGAAAGAAGTAAATACCGAACTGCCTTTACGGAATTCGACCAGGAAACGATCAAAGGATATAAAATTTGGATACTAGAATATACGCAAGCTGTATCAAAGTAAAAATCTGCAATTGCTGATTTAGGAAATGGATTCATATACACTACTCAAAACAATTAAAGAATTTTGCTGTTTTAGGTGGATCTTGAGGGTGCGAAACTTTTTAGCTGATTGATACGTTGTCGACAGACGTAGTAGGTTATATGAGAATAAATTACACATGTTTGTCAGAAAAAAAATGCATTTTATTGCGTATTTGTGTACAAAAGGAAAAAAAACACAATTTGTGCATATGAAAAAAAAAAGAATAAGAAGGTGTTGTCTTCAAAGAAAGTCATTTTCAGTAGAGGGTATGGTTTAAACGGACGGACAGCAACGTTGAATACCTTTGAGGCATGGAGTCAATGAGGAAATTAATCACGAGTCGGGGTATTCTGTCCCACTCTTCCAGAAGAGCTCTTTCCAGTTCTTGGAGAGTTTAAGGGGGTGGTTGGTGGCCAGCAACTCGTCTTCCTAGAGTGTCCAAAACGTGCTCTATTGGATTCATGTCTGGAGAACACACTGAACACGCCATTCGTACGATTTCTTCCTCGAAAAGGAAATCCTCCACCAGGTTGGCACGATGTGGCCTGCAGTTATCGTCCATTAAAATGAAGTCATCTACGATTGCTGCAGCGAAAAGGACTATAATAGGTCTAAGATCTCATCTCTATATCTGCGACCAGTCAGAGGTCCATCTCGAATAATATAGAGGTCTGTGCGCCCGTCAATAGAGATGCCACCATACACTAACACTCCCCCACCACCAAATCTGACACTTTCGTGCATGAACGCGAGATTCTTCCTACTGCCACGGTCCCTCCAGATGACAATACGCCTATTATCAGGATGAACAGAAAAACGGGATTCGTTAGAAAAAAAGAACATTGCTCCATTCATTTCTCCTCCAGTTAATATGCTCTGTTGCCCACTCTATGCGGTCACGACAATGCCTTGATGTTAGTTTAACACATTCCATCGGTCGGTGAGCATACAGACCTACACCACGGAGCCGGTTTCGGACAGTCTGAGTTGAAACCGTTGTGTAAGTAGCCAAGCGAAGGTGTTGTTGGAGAAGAGTAGAGTTCATATTTCGGTGTCTCCGAGCCGTTAACACTAAATTAAAATCTTCATTAAGCGTTGTTGCCCGTCTACGACCATGCCCTGGTCTTCGGCCTGCACTCCCAATCTCCAAAAAAAGGTTCCAGATCCTGGAAATCACACTTTGTGACATTCCAATGGCATGCGCTACTTCGGCTTTAGTTTGGCCCCTTCTAACCTACTAACAACTCTCCAAGCTTTTGAATCGGTTAATTGACTTCGCTTAGACATCGTACTCATCGAAACAAAGCAGTCACTGAATGCCGATCATCCTTGTCTTCATTGTCTTTTATTCAGTTGAAAGTCCAATTTCATTCACTGCCGCTAAAGCTACGTTTTTGATGTCGAACTAAAAATTAGCATACTCCACAGTTTGAAAATCAGAAAAATTTTCATTTGTGATTCTCTTCTTCCATTTTCAGCAAAAAAAATTTTCGCTTATTTATTTATTTTTTTTTTTTTGTATAAAACTTTAATTGTTTTGAGCAGTGTAATACATACACAATTGTATATATATATATATATATATATATATATATATACTTAAGTTTCTTAAACTTTAAGGATTTATTTACTATTAGGATTACTATACATCGTTCAGCTAGCTTTTTCTTAGCGAGCTCCTTCACACGCTCTCTCTCTCCTCTATTGCATATATCTCTTAGCATGACATATTAACTACTGCAATCTAGTGGCCATTCATTATTTTTTTAAATATATTACAGCTTAATGTTAACATTCAGCCAGACTCTGACCGCTTAATCTCTTGATTAATAAAAAGTTTTTGGATGAGTTTTCAAAGGCTGACCTGTTGCTTGAGGTGTTTTCTTCATAACCACTATTTCACCTTTTACTTAGTGTTTTACATCTTTTTTTGTCAAAATATGATTTCATTTTTTTCTTCCTTCTTACTATATTTTGAATCTTTTCGTTATTAATCCAACATAAAATCTAGGTAGGTAACCTTGTAGCATTTGAAATGGAGTCCTATTGGTTGTTTTACTAACTGCATTTTTTAAATTCCGTTCTGCATTTTTAAATATCAAGTCCTAATTTTTGTGTTTTGGTTCTTCCATACTTGTAGAAATTGTAGTTAATAGAGTTGTATGGCATCTTTCGACCATTCCGTTTCCTTCAGGATGCTTTGTAGAGTTCAAAGTATGCTTAATTCCATTTTTGGTACAAAACTTTTCAAATAGATGACTAGTGAAACATGATCCTTGATCATTTATTAACCTGTCCGGTAATCCAAATTCGTTGATGAAATTCTGTAAGGCTTGCAGTACATTTTGAGTTGAAGCACTTCTCACTGGTGTAGCTCTAACAAATCTAGTTAAATTATCTATTATTACAAGTATTCTTGATTTCCTCTACAAGTTGTAACAAAAGAGCCTAGATGATCCAGGTGCATGATAGAAAATGGACGTTTCCCTGATACAATTGGGTAAAAACATCCCTGCTTTTTTCCTCCTGGAACTTTGTTCAGAAACATACTGAAATGTGTCTTCTTACCTAACGCTTTATAGATGCAAACCAATATAATTCTTTTATTTTACTAACAATTCGGTCAACAGAAAAATGTCCCATGAGGTCGTGGAATCTAACTACTATACTTATCCTCATTGATTTAAGTATTACATAAAGTAAAATTTCTTTATCCTTAACCTTGTGTTTTCTATAAATCTTATTCTGATTGAAAACATATCCTTCAATCATTTTCTTTTCAGATTCGGACCTGTCATTTTCATTCTTCTTGAATACCTTTATTAATTTAAGTAGTCTCATGTCTGAATTTTGAGTCATTAAAACTTGTTCTTTTGTTGTCAGGGTAATACAAACTTCAAATTTTCTCTCTACAATACTGTGTAAAGTATCTTCTGGCTCTTGAACAGATGCTCTGCTTAGTGCATCTACGTGTTTCATTCTTTTACTTGATCTATGCTGGATCTCAAAATGGTAATCTTGCATGAGGTTAAGCCATCTTGCCATCTGAGGATTTGATGACTTTTTAGCGTTTAGTTATACGATTGCTCAACAATCGTAAACGTAAAAGTAATGATTGTAAATTTTATTCCTCTCAGAAACTGCTTTAACCTTCCTAATGTCCACACAATTGACATCAACTCCAATTTACTCTAATGGTACTTTTGTTCAGTTTCCGTAATTTTCTTGTTAACACAATAAACCATCTTCCAATTCCTTAGTATCTCTTTGAAACAATATTCCGGTGAATCCAATTGAACTTGCGTCACAATGTACCTCAGTTTCACTTCGAGGATCACAATGAGCGAGAAACGGTGCTTTAATAAGATTACTTTTAAGTTCTTCGAAAGCTTCACTTTACTTTTTTTTCTCAAGCAAACCTTGCATCTTTTTTCATAAGTTCAGATAGTGGTGCTGCCTTGAGAAAATACTTAGGAACAAATCTTCCAAAGAAACTAGTAAGTCCTAAAAATCTTTGGAAGTAGTGCGTATTTTTCAGTACAGGAAATTTTTAAATATTTGCTATTTTACGTGGTCCAGGTTTCAAACCATCTCTACTAAGTATGAAACCAAGAAATTCAGTTTGTAACTTTCCAACCCCCCTTTCGGTAGTTTTAAAGTTAAATTGGCTTTTCTTAAGCACTCAAATACTTCAGTAAGATTGTATATGATTTCAGTTCATTTTTATAGCTGGAATCAATATATCATCTAAGTAGCACAGTACTTTTTGTTGAACAATGAATCCAAAACAAGATTCATAAATCTTTGGAATTCTGCTGGAGCATTTGCCAGTCCAAAGATCATTCGCTCAAATTGACCTGTATCGTCTGGAGTTATGAAAGCAGTTTTCAATTTGGCTTCTTCAATCAATGGTAACTGTAAATAACCACTAGCTAAATCCAAAGAAGTATAAAATTGGCTTCCTACTAGACATTCTAAAATGTCATCAATTTTGGGAAATGGAAATTTATCCTTGACTGTTTGAGAGTTTAATTTTCTATAGTCTATAACCAATCGCTGTTCCCCTGTCTTTTTCTTAACTAATAATACAGGACTGGAATATGGAGATCTTGTATCTGAAACTATTCCATACCTCTTCCATTCGGATACAATTTATTTTATATATTTCCTCTCTTCAGAATAGGTTTTATATGGCTTTTGAAAAGTTGGCTTACTACCATAAACTTTTTTAATGTTCATTTGGCATAAATTCATGCTGCCTAACTCTCTTATGTTTAAAGCAAAACAGTCTTCGATATTTATTTAATAAATTTAAAAGTTCCAATTTTCTATCACTTTTTAAGGATTTGTCTAAATTAATATCTTTCATTAAATTATGAGCCTTCTCTTTGTTATCTGTTACAGCTTCAACTTTTTCACTATCACTTTTAACTTTATTAGATAGGGTTAAGCTTTCCTCACTTACTTTCATTCCCCTACATAAGTACTGACCTTTCCTAATTTTTAACTTAAATTCATCTTTATTTATTACTAGAACAACTGTTTCACCGTTAACTACTTCAAGAATGGCATCGAAATTCTGTCCTATACTTTTGACTAATATTGCCCCATTAACTATCGAATCTTTGATTTCTTCAATTTTCGCCTTAATTAAATTAATTGATTTATTTTCAATTTTTGTCTCATTTAATGTTTTTGATTTAACTGTATTTCCCTTTATATTCACTTGAATTTCAGAGAAAACGTTGTTATTTGAGTATCCAAATTTTAAATTACCCCCAATACACGTAAAAGCTATATATGGTAAATCTAACCATGTTCTACCTAAAATTAAATCGCATAGTGGGGAATTATCTTAGACAGTTAATATATTATACAGGAATATATTTTCAAACTACATCATCTACACGAATATTTACTACAGCTTAATTAATTAGAGCCTTAATTACTAGATTATTTTGATTTCCAAAACCAAATAAATTACTGCTATCTGGTGTCACATTCAGATTAATTTTTATTGCGATACTTTCTTTTAAAAGGCAACAACTACTTCCTGTATCAATTAATGCAATCACCTTGTTTCCGTAAATAAAAACATCTTTTAAGTAGTTCGTAGGTGCCAACGACGCGCTTGATAAATTATTCCCCTTGCGCTTTTGATCGGTTTTGAATTTACACATTCCCTGAGAATGACCTTGCTTTTTACATCTCTTACAGTAAGCAAAAGTCTTCGGCACCGGGCATTCAGGAGATATATGATCATTATAATTAAAATCTTTAAATTCCCCTTTTTCATTTCGAATATCTGAGCTGACCAACTTTTTTTGATTAATATTTTTATTTTCACTAAACGGAAATGATTTCTTTTCTACCCAAAATTTATCATTACGAGAATTATAACTCAATGAGTTTTTTAATTTTTATTTGTTAATAGATTGAAAGTTATCATAATTATCCAATTTGTCTGCTATTTGATCTGGGGTATTAATTTTATGCCCTTCGTTCACAAAAGGTTCGCGAGTTGTTGAATTTACTTGTTTCTTCAATCCTTCAATAATAACTAAATTTTTTAAACTATTAAAATCTGAAATCTCGAGTTTCGTTATCCATTCCTCAAAA
Source organism: Latrodectus geometricus (assembly GCA_026290005.1). NCBI lineage: Eukaryota > Metazoa > Arthropoda > Arachnida > Araneae > Theridiidae > Latrodectus > Latrodectus geometricus. Next base: position 7,157 of record JAPDSC010115947.1, on the reverse strand, counting down.
TAGTTTTGTAATTCATATGAATAATCCTTCCATTTGCTTTCTGGATTTTTAAAATTTAAAAATTTAAATCTAAACTTATCAACTTTTGTCTCTTAAGAAATAATGATTTTACATGTTTATAATTATTTACGTTACCTTCGTTTTCACGCGTGATTAGTTGCGTAACTTCATAGGGGAGCTGTCCCAATAGTTGAGACACCCAATACTCTTCACTTAACCCAACACGTCATGCCTGATAAATAAATAAAAATGTATACCCCTATTTTTGATTTTATATTCGTGCATTAACTTTAAAAATCTGTGTATACGTTTTTACTTTCACCGTTGCTACTTAAATCCGAAATGTTTACATTTTGGACAAGAATTTTCGATACGTAAACGTTCAAGTTCATGCTCACTGTCAGCCATCGTCGGGGCAGGTATTTCTAATGCAATTCGATCATCAATAATCCTACTTAATAAACTCTTACTAAACTCTTCATCATACGTCTCTGGTTCCATTATAATACGTTTTAAATAAATTATTTTAGCATTTTCAGGTACCAAGAGACCGAATTCTGTTGCTAATTATATTAAATCTACTTTTTTAATCTTCTCCCAAAAAGCCATACTTTACATTTAAAATACTTAATTACTTAAAACATAAAAATACTTTATCACACACACAATAACAAAATTAATACTTCCACTTCCCCCAAAACGAAACTAATTCTTTCTTTTAAAAATGAAATTACTTTTTGCAAACGAAATTAAGAAAATATTTTATACTTAAACACATAATTCTTAAATCTCGTTCACTACTTTAGAATATGTTACTGAATAATGTAATACGCATTTCAAAATGGAACAATTAAAATTCTCCTATCTGAATTCTGGACCATCGCGAGTTTTTCCTCTTCTGATTTATCAGATATTCCGTTATTATTTATCAGATGACGATTAACTTAGGTGAAGAAGGAAGGAGTACTTAAGTTTCTTTATATTTAAAAATTTATTTACGATTAGAATTTTTATACAGACATCTTTCAGCTAGCTCTTTCACACGCTCTCTCTCTCTCTCCTCAATTGCATATATCTCTTAGCACAGTGATTCTCAACCTGTGGGGTGCGCCCCCCTAGGAGGCGCGAGCATATCCAAGAGAAAATGTTATTTAAAAAAATTGATTAAGTGACTGAAAGGAAAGAACACACACACATACAAAACAAAATACATTTCGACATATTTAATAATTGACTTATTAAATTAAAACAACTTACGAAATTAAAAACAAATTTAATAATTATTAGTGACTTCCTTGGGCCTGTCTTTCAGAGCAAAGTTTTTTGAAGAAGGGTTTAATATTAGAAATAGATACTCTCAGTTCTTTTTCTATATTTAGCTGAGATCTATATTTTGTCTTCAAAGAAGCCACCGCAGAAAATCCAGTTTCACTAAGGTAAGATGTTGAAAATGGTAGTAGAATGCGAAATGCCCTTGTTTTTAGTGCAGAAAACTCATCATCCACTCCTGCCCAAAATTCAAAGAGTGATTTATTACTAAATTGTCTTTTGGTTTCGCCGCTTGCCGTGAAGTCTATGAAGGTTTCTTCCTCTTCGATTGAGAGTCCTTCGGGAGTATTTTGAAATGGATCCCTCACCCACTTGTAACTTGATATCAGTTTGTCGTCAGCAAGAAAGTACTTTTTAAAATTCTTTGCTAGCATTGCTAAATGATTTTCAATGGTTACAAAAACAACTTTTACATGTTGCTCTTCAGCCTTGTAAGTTTTAATACAATCATTCAAATTTGCAAACATTGTTAAGTTTTCTTGCTTTAAATTTCTGCTCCACAATTCCAATTTCCTACAAAAAGCATTAACTTTATCACTCGTATCCAATATATGTGTATTTGCTCCTTGCAGTTGAAGATTCAAGTTATTTAATTACTCGAATATGTCGACCATGTAGCTCAATTTCAACACAAATAAACTATCGCGAAAATTCTCAGCTTCCGGTCTGTTTTCCTCTTCTAGAAAAACGGCGATTTCTTCTCTTAATTCGTAAACACGTTGCAAAAATTTCCCTCGTGATAACCATCTTGCCTTGCAATAAAATAGTAACGCTGAATGTACTGCACCCATGTCTTTACAAAGTGCGGAAAAGATTCTTGATTTCAGGGGTCTCATTTTTATATAATTTACTACGGTTACAACCGTAGTTAACACAATATTCAAACCAGGACTCATTTCTTTGGAAGCCAAAGCTTCTCTGTGGATCATGCAATGTGTCCAGACGCACTGTGGCGATTTTTGTTTCACAAGTGCTTGATTACTTTGGAATCTTCCTGACATAGAACGAGCACCATCCGTGCATATACCGACGCAATTTTTCCATTCTAAATTTGCCTCGTTCATAAAATCATTTAAGATAGCAAATAAAGCGAATGCTGTTGAGTTCTATTGGTTTGCAGAAAAGTAATTCTTCTACTACTAACAAATCATCACAAAATCTAACATAGGCAATGAAATGAGCATCTTTATTACTATCTGTTGCCTCATCGAGTTGTATTGAAAACAATTTGTAACTCAACTTCGACAAAAGCTGACACTCTACGTCTTCAGCTATATCAGCAATTCGACGAGCAACAGTATCATTTGAAAGAGGTATAGACTGCATTTGTTTTACAAAATAATCTCCAAACATAATTTCTACAATATCAATCGCGGCTGTCAAAATAAGCTCTTCACCAATGGTGTCAGGCTTTTTACATCTGGCTATTTTATATGAAACTTCTCGCGAAACAGTGAGAATGCCCGACATGGCGGGACGCAAGAGCAATAAAAAAGCACAGGATTCTTGTTTTTTCAATGCTGAGGATCGGTGTTGCAAAATGTCAATAAATTTCAGTATTCTTGGTAATTTGTAAACTTTAAAATTAAGGTTGTAGAGTAGGTTTAGCGCCAAAATACTCAAAATATATTGTTATTGTATATATTTTATTGTATGCGGTGGGGAGGGGGGGCGATGAAAATTATACTTGAAAATTGGGCCGTGAATACTAAAAGGTTGAGAAACACTGTCTTAGCATGACATATTAATTACTGCCATCTAGTGGCCGCTCATTATTTTTTTAAGTATAATACAGCTTAATGTTAACAATATATATATATATATATATATATATATATATATATATATATATTGTAATAAATAATATTGAAGCTGTATAGAGCTAAGATATTATTTATGAAATCATTTAGTTATGAAATTTTATTGATAAGAATAATATTCTAATTTCATTTGATGGTTTATTTATTTATATAACCACGAATATTTCACATTTATTTTATAGAATAAACTAAAATGAATTAATATAGAGAAACTGTAAAGAAATATAATTTTATTTGTATTTGCAAAATAAATTTAATAATTAAATTTTTAAACAGTTAGGAAAACATTACAATTTTGATTTATTCCAAGAAATAAATTATATAATAATAATAATACTTGTGAAATTATGTTGTATTTCTTTTATACATCAAATTCAAAGTATTATTGGTTTAACAGAACAATGACGTCAAACATCTATGTCATAGTTTTCTCCCATTCTTTGGGCGGTGAATTCCATCGACACCCCCTAGAATACAAGGCCGGAGGAAGCAGACAGGAAGTAGCTGTGACTTCAAGGAGAATAGTCTTGTGTAGCTATTTTGAAGGGAAATTCGAAATGTGCGTTAGCGTGGTGGCGTTTGTAAGTTTTGAATACATTTTTATTTAGCGGATTTATTTTTCAAACTGAGATTTCTGTGGAATTTTATTTCTCTGGATATTATATATTCCCCGAAACTGCAAAATAATGCCCTTTAAATGCTGTGTTACTTTTTGTAAAGGAAACTATGATAGCACTAATACTACAGACCGTGTATTTAAGTTTCCAAAACACACAACTTTTAAATAAATGGATTCTAATGATTCCAAGAAAGGATTTTAAACCAATGAAGTCATCAAGGGTAAGTTCCATACATTTAATTATCATTCTTATTTAGAATGCATGAGTTTACTCGTATTATTTTACTATAACGTTTTATTAATTGAATGTTAAAATAAAGTGTTTCACGAATGTTTGAAATTTTAAGAGCAAGAACGGTATAAAATTATAATAAAATTATTTTATAAATGTAAGGGTATTTTATTTGTATAAACGCTTAAGGGGAAATGTAAAAAATGAATTTTTTACAATGTAAAAAATTAATTTTTAGTAATACAGTAATTCAATAAATGTGTTATCTTTTAGGATATATGTCAAATGTGTATAAATATATAAATACACATTGATATGAAACTATTGTGAAATCAGTCATTGTTTCCATAACATAATATTTTTAATAAACAATCTGCTGCTGTAATTGTATAGTTTAATCTAATTTCTGTGCTAATTTTGCAATTAAAAACTTTTTCAAATCTAGCATTAAAAAATTATTAGGATTCAATCATATACTGCAATTAAATTTTTTGAATTTACAAAAATAAAAATAAAATGTTAATTGGCGACAATTTGAATAAATATATTTCTTCCAGTTTTTATATTCATAGGTTTTAATCTTAAAAAATTATTCTTAAAGTAAAAAATTTAGGTGTTAACCTTAATTTTTTACACTAAAATTAACACTTCAATTTTTAAATATATTAATTGCTTAATAAATTTTCTTATATAAAGATTAATTTATCAGCCTGCTTTTAAAAAAATTGTTGTATAGAAATGATGAGAAATTAATATTTATTTGGAACAAAATTGCGGCTGGTATAATTAAGTTGCAAAAATGGAAAATCAAAAAAAAAATCCTAATTTTAAATCAGTACATCAAATTTTTATTTAGGTTTGCGAATTACACTTCAAGAAAGATGATATTGAAAGAGAAACATATATGTATGACACCCAAACTGGAAAAACAATTTCTGCACCCTTGTGCCATCCAAAATTAAAAAAGAATGCTGTACCATCCTTATTTGCTGGTTGCTCTTCATATTTGTCTGTAAATTAAAATGAAAGAGCATCTCCAGAAGAATGCGAATAGAGAATGATCAGCTTCAGCTTGGTATCAAATTAAGTGAAGAAAGTAAAGTCAGTGAAGATAAAAAACAAAACTTCAATTCTTATGGTGATTTTCTAAATTGCCTAAAAAATTTTAGAATTTCTCCCCATTCGACAATTATTACAAAATCAGATTGTACAATATTTGCTTATATTGAATTTGAAAACTCCCCTGTTATAGTATTCTCTGTAGTAGTAAATAACGAGTTAATTTTAAAAGCATATCTTCAAACAATTGAATTAAATATTTGCAATAGTATTAAATTACCAAAATCCGTTAACTCCTTAACTGAAATATCTGATATCCTGAATTATTTAGAGTCTTTACAAAATAGCAAAAATTTTGACCTGGATATACTAATTAATTTAATAGAAACTTATTTAGATAAAATTCATGATGAAATAAAAAGCGATACAGCTACTTTTTTAAAAGAACAAATGCAATTACTTAATTTAAAGAAAGAACAGTGCTGTTATTCCGCACAAAATATAATTTTCTCTGCTTTACTTTTTTCAATATCTCCACATGCTCATAGGTTTATTAGAAATTCTAATAATATTATATTGCCCCATCCAACAACAATAAGAAGAATAACATCAAACATATCTACCAATCCCTGTTGAGAACAAACAGATTGCGAGTTTTTAAGGTGCACTGTAGAAAAATTTAAATATTTAAATAAACTTAAATGTTTTAAGGAGTCTAACCAAAGAAAATTTATGGCTCCATTGATAATGTCGTTAATGAATAACTTTGAAATTTACAATGATGTAGATACTTGTTTCTCTGGCCATACGCCTGAAGACATAGTAAGGCGAATTGTTTGGGTGACGTCTAATATACTTTTGAAAAATTATTGTTAAAATAAAAATGATATGTCAAAAAAAAAAAAAAAAAAAAAAAAAAAAAACTCCAAGAAAACGAAAATTAAAAACATTGGAAAAATAACATTTCATTAGATATGAAATTATATTTCTAATTTGTTGTTGTATGTAATTTGTTTTATTTTTTGCGTTTTTCACTTATTTATTTAAATTCAAGAATAAGCAATTTTATCTAATTGTGACATTAAAATTCAAATGTTTAACATCATAGAAATATTTTCTTAAAAATAACAAACAGGATAAACAATCTAATTTTTTTATGTATTATTATTTTTAAATAAATGAATATTTTCAATTGTGTCTTGTTGTAATACGATAGATAATATAAAAATTTAATATTTTTTTTAAAATTATAAATACTTTTGACAGAAAGCCGTATTTCAATTTTAGTGTAAAATACTACTTGTTTTAACATTAAGGAAGTGGAGTTTGTTATAGTTATGATGTTAAAATTATAATATTAAATTTTACATATCACTGTTCCAGTAAAAAATAACAGGGTAAACAATTTTAAAATTTCCCATTCTTATTAAGTTTAAAATTTCGTATTCTATTTTTTTTTTCTGATAAAAAAATAAATATCAAGTAAAGCAAAATTCTTTTATCGTTAAATAATGAACAGTTAAGTTATTTATAAAATTACTTAAACGAATCAAAAATTAATTTCAAAAAATAAAAATAATTTTAGTATTAAATTTAATGTGATATTTTACATACGATATAGTAAAATAATGCGAGTAAACTCATGCATTCTAAATAAGAATGATAATTAAATGTATGGAACTTACCCTTCGTTGATGACTTCGTTGGCTTAAAATCCTTTCTTGAAATCATAAGAATCCATTTACTTAAAAGTTCTGTGTCTTTTGGAAACTTAAATACACTTACTGAAGTAGTAGTGCTATTATAGTTTCCTTTACAAAAAGGAACATAGCATTTGAATGGCATTATTTTGCAGTTTCGGGGAATATATAATATCCAGAGAAATAAAATTCCACAGAAATCTCAGTTTGAAAAAAAAATCCGCTTAATAAAAATGTATTCAAAACTTACAAACGCCACCACGCCAACGCACGTTTCGAATTTCCCTTCATATTAGCTATACAAGACTATTCTCCTTGACGTCACAGCCACTTCCTGTCTACGTGCTCAGGCCTGGTATTCTAGGTGGTGTTGATTCCATAGAGCCGGAAAAACCTAG
>JAPDSC010115929.1:0-13227 GCA_026290005.1 Latrodectus geometricus | reverse complement strand
AAATCACCTGGAGCCCTTGAAGATGTCGGAAGATTCTCACATAAATATTGCCTATTAAGAAATAGAGTTGTAGAGCTATTGTATTTAATTGGAAACCTCTATTATTAGCTGCGGTGAATGGTTAGGGTGGACCGGTACCACTTAAGGCACAATTGAGAGGTGGGCAGGTTTGACAGTGCTCTTCAATGATGTCACAGTCAGAGTGACAGTCGTTTTGTTGGGACTCTACAGAGAGTAGAAGGTGATCTCGACAAAAGCCCACCCGAGTGGCTTGGAGGTGGTTATACACAATTGTTGCGCCATTCGAGAACCTAAGCAAATTGACTGGTGCGTACACACTCTTGAGATTTGTTGTATTGCTCATAGAGGGCGATGGGGAAATTATTGACAGCTGAGATTTAAAGGAAAGTGACGATGCTTCAAACTAAGTGTGAATTTTGATATCTTTTATCTGTTTTTTTTTTAGCAATGAAAGACGAAAGATTTGAAAAGGACTGCATTTTGATCTTGATACAAGGAATATTTATATCTACACAAAATTATTAATATTTAAAAAATTTGCATGTTTATTTTGTTCATTATTTTGTCAATTCTTAGAAGTAAAACATTCGAAATAAAGTAAAAGAACTTGAAGATTTAATGCCTGATATATTAGGTTGGGGAAAAAGTCATCAATTATTTTTTCGGTAGACGTCTGTAATGATCGATATTTCGTGAGGTATCTATCAAACAATTTCAGATTTATGCTCGTTGGAAAGGTAACATTTGACACTAAAATATCCTCTTGCGGTTTTTTGTTTGATTAATTTAGTTACGAGTACAAGGTTTTAAAAAATGGAAGACAACAAACAGAAAATTAGATACATTTTCGTTTATCTCTTGTAACGGCGAAAAGGATAGCCAGGTGGCTAAAATTGTGAAAGGTGTTTATCGTCCTATATATGACTGTAACAACCAGTTACGTACAATTTTTATTTCGTCGATTCCATTTAGGTATTTGAATGCTAAAGATGCACCTCGCATGGATACAACATCGTCGGGAATGTCAATAAAATATCAAAAATTATCAAGCTTGACAGCATGTCAGCAGACGTAGCTTCGCACAAGACCTAAAAATCTACATGAAAACTTTACACGAACAAAATCTACATTTAAACCTTTTTACAAAGCGAATCTGAAAGAAAGTTACAAAAAGTTCACGTAAAAATAATGGATTTCTTTTTCCCCAACCTAATATAATGCCCGATTTGTTATATAGATATTTAGAGCACAAGATTTGTTCATGTTATTCTTAACTCAAATCTTCAAAACTTTCCTTTAAGGAATTTTCAAGAGTTATAATATAGATTTAATATATAAATATTCTAATGAAATTGTTTATTAAAAATATAATGCTTATGACATATTTTTATGCTAGAACAATTTATATATTTCAAATTTTAATAGTTAACAAAATATTAATTTATTCGTATTTTTTTTTTATCATTTTTGTAACTGATGTTGATATTGGTCAACTTAATTACGTTTGAACATTTGGTTTAAAACAGATCTCTTTGAACAATGTTAAATTTCAAACATTTTTAAATTTAATTTTTTATCAAATATTCATAAAAATTAATATTTGATCAAAATTAAAATTAAATTATAATTGTTTAAAATAGATTTATTTGAACAATGTTAAATTTTAAACATTCTTAAACTTAATTTTATCAAATATTCATTCGGTTTAAAATAGATCTCTTTGAACAATGTTAAATTTCAAACATTTTTAAACTTAATTTTTATCAAATATTCATTAGATTTAATGGAACATTTAACTGATTTGAATTTAAGGGCACATTTAAACATTAATTATATTTAAATGTATAGTTTATTAATCCGATGAACTATTAAGCTTATCAAAGTATTCACGGGTGGGGATAAAGCGCTCTTATGTAAATAACCAAAATAAATAATGATTGAAGCAAACATACATATATATAACTTCCATTCCTTTTTAAACAAGACTTCGCTTTAATAATACTGAAAAGCATGAAAAAAAAGATCTCAATGGAAAAAAAATCTTCAGCTGAGATTTTCTTTTTACTGCTCTTCATAACTCATTGATGTTAATAATAGAAGCACAGGGCGTCGACGAGAAAAAAATGACGTCAGTGGGCGGGTCTAGGGAGGAGTTACAGAGCAACAGGACACCGTAATTTGACTCGTGATGGATATTGTCACTAAAGGTAAATATAGTCTTTTATTTATGCTATAGAAATATTAACGTAATTACAGAGCTTTTTTAAAGAAAATTATTCGTCTCATATGCATTTTTTTATGTTCTTCCCAAATTCTCGAGTAAAAAATAGTTTGAAAATTTCATATATACTTTAAAATTGTTCACAAACAAATAGCAACAAATATTGACGAGTTATAAGATGTTTAAAAAAATTTATACTGATGTTTGATAATGAAACATAAACGTAGATGATGCTTGACGATAGTGTTTGATAATTTAAAACTATAAAAAATGAAAGAATGTGTGTTTTAAAGGAATTTACAATTCAAGAAAAATATATTAAATAAGTTAATGCTCACAAATTAGAAAAAAAAAAAAAAAAAAAATTTAAAAACATTTTTTATTTTTATGTCTGTAAAACTGATTTTTTATTTATAATTAATGCGATATGCAAAATCTTTCTAATATTTCACTAGTTAAACTTGCCCTGGAATAGCTCCATAGCTTTTGGGAGGAAAATAACGATATTTACCAATTTTTTAAGCAAAATTTACTTAATTTTGTTCAAAACTTTGTTTTGAACAAAATTAAGTATATAATTAAGTAATTATTAAATGCAGATATGAGGAATACTTTCATTTTTATTTCAATGTGTTTCCTATCGGTGGCTTTTTGGAAAAAGCGTAAACACCTATGCTTCAATATGGGTACCTAATATTTTTTTCAAAAATTGGCCAAAAAACGTTATAAATATCATTACCTTAAAAACTACAATGTAGGAAAGCAGGAAGAAGGATATCCAATGTTGTATGTTGTATAGATAGTTTTTTTTTCACCTATTCCTTGCTGTAAAGAAATTTTCACAGGGAGGGGGGAGTACAAGTTACACATACCTCCGTTCTTGAAGTGAGAAAAGTTTCCAAACATTGTTTGAATTAATTACATTGCTGGATAAGCAATTACACAAAAATCCCACATCCGGTTTAATTATAATTTAAACTAATTATATATATATATATATATATATATATATATATATATATATATATATATATATAGATCTTATTTATAACTATTGCATGATTTATATATATCTATGTATAAATCATATAATAGAAAATTGCTTTCTATTTTTAAATGAATAACGCATGCCAACGTTTACACTTACCAATACATTTATGCATGCGCAGGTTAACACACAGTTGAAGGAATACTACTGAGGAAAAAAGCACACGGAATGAGGACAGAAAATTAAAAAAACACCAACTTTTTTGTCAAAATTTATATTATATCCACCAAAAAATACTTTCAACGCATCTCTGTTCGCTTTTTTTTTTTTTTTTTTTTTAAATCAACGTAACCAGTCTCTTCGATTTCCCTTCAGAATTCGTAACGAATTTTCTTTCATCAAATTAATGGATAGAAAACTGTTTCAACCTTAGAAATAAGAAAACGTCGCATGATGCCATATTATGAGAATTCGGTGAGCTTATGAGGTCGAATATTTTGCAAAAAATTGACAAATAACTGCAATATGTGAGAGCTCATTATCATTGTGATATCCGTAAATTTTTCTCGCCACATTTCAAGTCGTTACCAAAAAGCCTCCAAAAAATCAATATAAATAAATAAATATATATATATATCCTTTCAAACTCCAAAATTCTTCTCTTAGAATGAAAACGTTGAAAGCTTAAAAATAATTTATTTGCTAACTAAGTATAAAGTTGTGCTTTTATGAAACCTTGATTAAGTCATTAACAAGTTATTTAAAATCAAGTTTGTGTGTTATCCTCTGATGTAAATTAAACAAGTTGTATTAATAATTTTATTACCACTTTCTTTTATAGAAATTCAATATTCATATAAATTTATATAAATTTTTGTTTTATTTAAAACAATAAGAGAGGCAGGTATATTTTGGACATTGAAAAACAAATCTTTTTCCAAAAGAGTACATTCCAAAACAGCTACCTCATAGCTAAAATTCGATTGATAAATAAAAAATAGAGAGTAGTTAGTAAAATTGTGAATTTAATTTTATTTGTTCCAATTAAAAATAACACATTAACTAATCATTTTATTTTTGTTAAATCACTTATTTGACCTTTTTCATATTGCGTGAATAAAAACTCCAATTTTTAAGATATATTATTACATAAGTTATAGAAATTTTGATTTCCAATCCCAGAGAATTTCTTCTTAAAATTTTGTAGTTTTTGTTGACATAGTATATAAAAAAATCCATATTTAAAGTTAAAATAATATAACTAAACAATTTTCCTGAGAAAAATCATAGATGATAAAAATTATGTTTCAAATATTCACTTTAAAGGGAAGCAGCTTGTGAAGTTAAAATAATTCGCTTATATCACCAATCAAATTACATTTATTTCTTTATTTTCAGTCAAATGTTTGAATTTACAAATTTATCAAACTAGTTTTCAAAATGACGGTGTCTCTTCGGACTGTGATTGTGGAAAACAGAAATAATAAAAATGGATTAGCATTATTTATAAGAAAATTAGTAATATAAGCAAATAGGAAATTACTTGCTAAATTGACAACAAAATTATTGATTGATGATAATTAAACCTTAACTATCAACTAGAATCGTTAAGAATAACTTTAGATATATATTTAATTTCTAAAAAATTTCCTTTATAATTTAAAATTTTGAAAGTTTATCAGTCATTAAGTTTAAATAAAATTTATGAATATATGAAGTTGTAAAGTTAATTTTGGTTAATAAAAAAAAAAAAATAAAAACTATGTTTATAAAGAAAATAAATATTTCGCATAGAAAAAAAACTGAAAAATACATTTAAAAACTAACATTTTTTATTTAAAATTTTTCTCATGGCACATTAAACACAACTGAAGGAAAAAATAATTAAAATACACAAATATTTCCAGTTGCACACAATGTATATATATATATATATATATATATATATATATATATATATATATATATATATATATATATATATATATATATATATAATATCAGAATCATCACACAATCATTATCAAAAAAAAGTTTAACTTTTAAAACTGAAAAAAAATCCGTCTTTATATTTATGTATAAGTTCTTCTTTCGCAAAAATCTCTCATACGTATTTTTTTATGTACGAAATAAACTATAATGTGATCTCTATAAAGAAAGCGAAATCAATCGGAAAAATACCACTTACGCGTAATTATTTCCATATAAATCTTCCACTTATTTATTATCCACAACCATTATTTTCTTTGCAATTCAGCAATATCAAACAATATTTTGAACAAAACCCTTTTTAAATTTATTCGAAGGCGATGTACTAGCAGAGCAAAAGATCAATACCTTGTACAAAAATTCAGATGCCAAATACTAAAAATTTGCAACATTTTAATCACAATTAGTGAATTTTCAGAAATAATGATAGCTTTTACTTAAAAAGAAAAATATGTGATTAAAATAACTCAGTGTTCTCCACGTGACTTTAATGGGCTCTGGATTTGTTCCAAGAACTAGTCCAGAAAATGTAGATAAGAAATTCGCGAATAATTAGAATTTCGCAAACCTGTAAACCAGTTTCACTTGGACCACTAAATCATTATTGAAGAAAAAAACACACTAATTAATCTCTTTTTCTACAAACCGTGTAATTACAGGATTCTGCGGAAGTAGCGTGACGAAAAGTTAAGGCACTAATCACAGCCCAGATCTTAAGAAGCCAGACCACTCATCCAGTCTGTTTAGAATGATTTTAGGGATTTTGTTCACGTTTCGCCCATAATAATGCGAAGACGGTGACCGCCTCTCTGAAATGTGTAAACATTGCGACCACTGTCCCAGCCCCTTCTGCAGAGTGGAGTGTAGCATGGTAATTAGGCAAGTTTAATGACAGGGTCGTGTTCTGATCATAGATCAAAAGGAGGTGATCGGTTCAGAAAGCGCTACTGTGAGCGCTTTCCTGTTCCCGCGTTTATTTTGTTTTTATCAAGCCATCTATGAAGCTTCTCAAGATGTTTGCTTTTTGATAACAAGGTATAAAAAGAAAAATTAATTGAACATTATTTTTACCACTTCGTCGCACTTCAATGCGTTAGTTAAATTCTATTGTCTGGGAGACGATTTATGCTGTCATTCGTTTGGGTCTGCAGGATTTGACACGTCTGATTCATCCCATGTTAAAACATAGGTAAAACTAAACTTTAGGGTGCCCTTTGGTGAACTTGGCAATTTATTTTGACGCCATTCCTGTTCGGGCCGATTACAGTGCTAACAGCTATGGTTGAACATTAAAAAATAACGCAACGTCCGCTGGATTTTCAAAATTCTAAAAACGACAAACTAATCACAGCCTCGACAGGATCTAAGCCAATCAGAACACGATTCGGTTTTGCCCAGTTTGGCGATCAATCGCGATCACAACTTGGCGAGAATCAAAGGGGCACCCTAAAGTATAGTCTTACCAAAACATAATTATAAAAGTAATTTTTTATACGATTGTAACCATTCTTAGAATAAAAACAATTCTGTCATTTTCTGACAATGATATATTTTAATATCCTCATTGACTGATAGCAATAAAAGAACTGTTCAAAAGTTATACATAAAGATAGAATACAACAATTAATATTTAATTCATGGGCATGGGATTTCAATACCTTATTTCATGTGAATCAGAATTCGATTTCCAGTTTGTTGTTCTTGATGCTACTTCATGACAATTCATTTCTTGTTGCCACTTAAAGTTTGATAAAAAAAATAATCGGCTATATGATAACGCTTAAAAATTAAACATTTTAAACTACACTACTGGCCATTAAAATTGTTTCACCAGGAAGAAATGCAGATAACAAAATGATATTTATTGGACAAATATATTATACTAGAAATAACAAGTGATTAAATTCTTAAAAAATTTGGCTGGACAGATCCTGAGAAATCAGTGACCAGAACAACCACCTCTGGCAGTAATAACAGCAGTTATACGCCTGGGCATTGAGTCAAACTGAGATTGGATAGCATGTACAGGTACAGATGCCCATGCAGCTTCAACACCATGCCACAGTTCATCAACTGTAGTGACTGGCGTTTGGTGACGAGCCAGTCGCTCGGCAACCATTGACCAGACGTTTTCTATTGGTGAAAGATCTGGAGAACGTGATGGCCAGGGCAACAGCCGAACATGTTCCGTATCAAGGAAGGTCCGTACAATACTGGCAACAGGCGGTCGGACAATATCCTGCAGAAACGTAGGATTTCGCAGGGTTCGAATAAAGGTTAGAGCCACGGGTCGTAACACACCAGAAATGTAACGTGCACTGTTCAAAGCACCGTCAATGCGAACAAGAGGTTTACGTTTACGCCAGCGAGCTTCCCTGTACCCAGCTCAGAAGAGCTATACCAGAGTGATGGAAGCCGCTGGAGAGAAAAACGGGGTAACTGCAGGAGGGACGCCCATTTTGCTGCCTCGTGCTCTCAAGCATAGACACCGTAATGGACAATTTAAATGAAATTAACAAAACATTACAAATAATAAGGGAAATATATACAGGTATGTGTACAAAAGTTATGTAATAGAACAATATTATAGTAAAATTTAAAAAAAATGAAAAACTGTGATTGGTGAATTACAAAAAACAAGGAGCATAACAAAATAGGTAATTAAAAGAAATAGGTAAGGAGTTAAAATATCTTTACAAATTGAGATCCCGCATGGCGTTCCGTATTACCGCCCTGAACCCATCGATTCTATATTCTGCTAACAGTTATTGGATCTCGACCGATGCGAGCAGTAATACTGCGATAAGATAAACCGCAATCCCGGTACGCTACAATTCGACCTTTATCAAAGTCAGAAACGTGCTGGTACGCATTTCTCCTTCTTACACGAGACATCACAACAACTTTTTCATCAGGCGACAACGTTCAAATGCAATTTGTGTATGAGGAATCGGCTGAACAATTTCATCATTTAAACACAATGTAGGTGTCACTACTGGCGCCTGCTTTGTCTGAATGCGCTGAAAAGCTAATCATTTGCATATTACAGCACCTACTTCCTTTCGTATAAATTTCACGTCTGTAGCATGTCGCCTTCTTGGTGTACCAATTTTAGTGGCCAGTTGTGTATAAAAAGAGAAAATCCTTTTCAACATCTCCTGGTAAAAACTAAAGAACAATCACGCTGAACCTTAGTTCAACAATTCATGGATTTAAATACCATTTCTACAAATGAATACTTGCACTAATTTGAAATCTATTTTAAATTGTTGGTCACATTTCAATTAGTTCACGTGTGTGAAAAGTGTTTATAGGGAGAAAATAACCACTTATCTACCATTTAGAATCATGACAGAATTTTATTGGCTGTTGAAAATGTAACATAATAAATAATTTAGCTGAGAAAATTTTAATTTTTTATTTAAAAAAAAGAAGTTTCCTTGGTAGTCGTTTAATCCCCATTGTTATTTTTCAATGAAGTTTTATCTAAAATTATTGATTGATAAATGTTTAAAATAATCGTTATCTCATTACAGCTATATCACATGGAACAGGGGTGGTCAAACTTTTGGGATCCGGGATCTAATTAACATTTAAAAAATCGAAGGTGGTCTACCAATGGCAGAGCTAAATTTACGTACATATTTATTTTCGTAACAAGAAAATATGGTAAATTAATGTCATTTTTCTAAAAAAAAAACTTAATATTTACAAAATAAAAATTTACTGATTATCTAAGTATTCATACATCAAAAACTGACCCTCCTATTCACTTCATTTTGTTGAAATTCGGCACTGTGTATCTGCGACAAATTTATCATATTGTGGCTGGTACGGGCTTATTGAATGCATAAACACGAAATTATATGTTCATCTGTTAAATGCGACCAATGTTTGTTTTTTGTTCATGGTTGAAAAAGCAGATTCGCAAAGATACTTCGATCCAAAGTATGATTTCAAATACAAAATCAATTTATAAATATTTGGAAACGTTTCCTCAGAAATTAATTTCCAAAAATCAGTATCACTAAATATGCTCTGGATTTAAGAAATATATCGCATCTTAATTTAACAATTTCTTCCTCGGCCGTGACTGATGTGATATCTATTAAATATTCCTATTTTTTCAGATACTCCATCAATGTTGACATTTTCATTAAGTGGAATTATCATAAAATTGAGTATTTCTTTCAACCTAATTAAGTCAGCGAATCTTCTTTCAAATTCTTCAAACAAAACAACCCAGATAGCAAACAACGTCCATTGTACATACCTCGGACATCCAAAACATCCATATTTGATCCTCCGACGTCTTGGATGTGATTTGGACGTCCCCTGGATGTTCTTTGAGAAAGTCCTCAGGACAGCCTTGTAAAGCTATTCTAAGTATGTCTTTTTATGGATCTGTTTTGGACTATCTGTTGATAAACATCATGAAAAGGCTTTTTTACATCCTTTTTTGTTTTTTCTAACAAATGATCTGAATGCGTTTTTTTATTTACTTATAAAATTAAAAAATCATATCAATTTGTTAATAAATGTAAATAATTTTGTGCTACATTGTATTTAGTAATTAAAATGAGAATATATTCTCATTTCAATTAGTAGAAATCACCTTATGTAAAATTTATGAATTTTGGTGCTATTAATTAATAGCACCAAAATTTCTCTTAATACTTACTTAAGTAAGTATTAAGAGAAATCTTCGAAGTCTCGGTTTAGATTATGGATGCACTCTTCTTCCATGTTTTTGAAGTTTCTCAATTCATGTTTTCTTAATTGAGATGCATACCTTTCTATAAATTTTTTTAATGTTTCATTCGCACTCATCATGTCCGTTTTAGGTTTTATATATAAATCGTAAACCTTTAATCATAAATCTTTAACTCGTAAATCTTTGCACAGTTTGCTTTGGGTTTTAAAGTGTAGACTCTAGTAAATTTTTAGTTTAAATAATTCATTGATTCTATGTCATAAGTCATAAATTAATTTGGTGGACTACCTAAAATGTCTTCGCGGTCTACATCTTGGCCACCCCAGACATAGAACAACATACGTTTTTTGAGCTCTTTCCTTAAAATTTTCATCATCATGAACAAAAATGCTGATTGACTAAGTTGGTGTCCATCTCGATTTCTCCCAAGACAAAAATAACTTACAATCAATAAATTTTCATGATCAAAGCTCATCGGTTGTATTAGAATTTCTATCACATGCTCTTGTCAATTAATTCCCAATTTCAAGTCTTTATACTTTCTTTTTTCTACTGTATCTAAAGAAAGAGAACTAGTAGCCGAAAATAAGATGGCATTAACTAAATTAAAGTGAACTACTGACCGTGAAATCTATTTATTTGCCATTTATGAAATAACGGCTTGTAAGTCGGATTATTGAGTTTTTATCAATATTTGGAGAGTGATCACCAGTTCCTTTCATATGCAAACTCGAACTTGAGGGTGGGATAAAATTAAAATTGATATAGGGAAGAATATCATTTTATCTCTCTTTTACCTAATGGCAGTTAAGAGATAATTTACATTTTTATTAATCAATAGCGAAATATATCCTTTAATTGGTGTGGAAGTTAAAGAGAAGTTAAACCAACGATAAAATACCAACTTTTTCATCTAGTCATGGTTCAAAATAATGGTGTATAACAATTTCAGTTATCTAATTACTGGTTTCCAATAAGAGCCTGAAAATTAAAATTGAATTTGAATTATGTTAAATTTTCTATAGATCATAGTTAATTTTCATTATTGGCTCAGAAAGACAATCTAATGAACTAAGTCTGATAAAATTCAACTTTTGCAACAAACATAAGCAATTTTTTTTTAATAATTTAATCAAGAAAATAGTATCTAATGAAATCTTTGGATATGGAGTTTTCAGAAATGAATTGCGAAGAATATCCTAATCTTGAGCTACCATCTTGCATATTTTGGACAGCAGAAGAGGTCGCCAAATGGATCGAAAGTATAGGATTTCCATACTACAAGGCATGTCTAAAACATGTTACATCATTTTAATGAATTAAGATTGCTAAAAATTGTATAGTTGTTTGGCAACGTATAATGTATATCAATGAAATTTATAAATATCACTCCGATTGTTCTACATACTACAATTATAACTAAATAAATTAGTTGAAATTTTATAATATAATTATGGACAGAAAGAGAGAGGAATTAGTATACAATGATAAAATGGGTTAATTCCCAGTGAACGGTACGCTCCTAGTCCGCCATCTTGTTTTAATAGCGTACTGTACACTGGGATACAGCCGAAATTTAAAAATAAATGTTTTGCAATCATATTCAACATTACCCAAGCTTGTGCTAAATTAGTGAAAAAATCGAGGGGCATCTTGAAATATAGGTTATCCAAGTATTTTTCCATTCAAATTTCCTTAATTCCCAGTGAACGGTACGCTCTTTGTCCGCCATCTTGTTTTAATAGCGTACCGTACACTGGGATACAGCCGATAAAATGTTCTTAAATAGAATTTTACAAGTTATTAAGCCACAAAATATAGAATTTTCAAATTTTAAGAATTAAGTATCTAAAGCCGGTTCGGTGTTGATTCGGGTAATTCTTTGTTTCGCAATAAAATTTAATTTCTGGTAACATTGGTATTTACAGCGCTTTAACTAACGTAGTTTTATGGTTGCAATTTTGTTATTACATTTTGGCACCTATCTTGGCCTAAAAAAAATAGCCAAAAAAAAAAAAAAAAAAAAAAAGATTGTCTACTTATCATCATCACCATATATTTGATACTGTTTGTTAATTGTCAAGCATACAGTGCTTTCAAAGTATACTATCGTAGATTGATATGGAAACTGCAATTATCATATTTATAATTATATGTACAATTCCCTCAGAATAAGCAATGTCTTCTGGATGCTAAATATTAGTTATAGGAAACATAAAACTAAAATCACCGATATTTCTGGACAACCAAATTTGACTTATTGTAACTACTTTGATATACCCCCCAAAAAATTATGCGCCAAATCTGGCACTCCCTACGGACTTTTTAGAGTTGCTGTTTCTTATTTTGGTGTTGCCAATTTAGGTTTTTGCTATTGCCAAGTTTAGTATTTTCTTCTATTTTGCACCATTTTTTGAGTTTTTTTTAAAAGTTTTTATTGTTATTAATTATTTGTGTTTAGCGAGAATCCATCTTGGCGAGAAAAAAAGTCGCCAAATTTCCGATTTGGGGGGTATATCAAAGTAGTTCCGACTTATTTACCATTTACTGATGCTTATTTTCATCTGTGACTTGGAATATGTGATGAAATACATGTTGTCCCCATAAATAATTTTTTTGGCTTTCAGCTCATTGTTCTTGGTGTTGAATTTACTTTTTTCCCAATAAATAATACACCAGGTGATTCAAATGATTAAAAGGGGTGGTATTACCCATCCAGACGAGCAACAATTAGATAGAAACATAGTCTCGTATTCCACTCTGAGAATCAGAAAAGAGGAATATTAGAATTCCATATTGAACGTACAAGAGTATTAAGAAAGCAAATGAATGGTACTGAAGTTGCACAATCAGATTAATTGCTTATAGAAAAACTTACAGGAAGTGCTCAAAATGTTGACCACTGATGTCGTTACATAGTTAACACTGGTGAAGGATCAAATGGCGTAACTTCTATAAGATTTCTGGTATCATGTCAGCTTTGCCCACGAAAGTAACGATTCTTACCAAGAGATCTCAGTCATCACAGGTGCCTCGTACTCTCTCCTAATTTGTAAAAGAAGTCCTCTCTTTGAAAAAGAATTAAAGTTAATAATCTAAGACATATGATTATTTTAAACATTTTCTTAAAGAAAATCAACTAATAATAATAAAATCAAGCCTGGTGGCGTTGTGGTAGAGTTTCGCGCACCCAATGAACCCATTCGAGGTTCTACCCTCGGACGGGGAAAGGTCGACTCATTCTTTTATCCCTTCAATGGGTCAATAAAACTGAGTATCAAGCATGCTTGGAAA
>JAPDSC010115927.1:0-20084 GCA_026290005.1 Latrodectus geometricus | reverse complement strand
AAATATATAACTTATTTTTATAATAAAAATCATTTTGTATAAAAATGATGATGTACGAGGAGATTCTAGTATTTATTTCCGAACCAGATTCTACACTTTTAAATTTCATCTACTTTCTCTTTTCTTTTCCCTTTTTTGGGATAAAATTTTTAAAAATATTTGCATGTGTTAATCAAAAATACAAAAAATTTATATTACAAAACTAATAAACTTCACATACAGTTTTTTAAATACAAGATTAATTTGCATTATGAAGTAAAAAAGATCTTACACTATGGATTTTGTTTTATAATTATTAGTTGCTTCATAATTATCAATATTTTATCAATATATCCTTTCAAGCAAAGAAAGTTAGATCTTATTCAAAATCTTGTTATAGATACAATTTTCTATCTAAAAAAATTAAATATTTTTAATATTATAATTTATAAAAAAAAGTACTATACAATTTTTATTTATTTCACATAAGTGGAAAATTATGAACAATATTTTCCAACAAGTATAAATCACATTTTAATTTTATTGAGCTTTAATAGTAATATTTTATAAGTAATATTTTTAAGTAATATTTATAAGTAATATTTTATAGTCCTGTTTTGCAATTAATTAGGAATATCATAAACATCTGAATCAGAAATCACGATGACTGTTTTACGAGGGCATTACTCCTGACCGAAATCTCTACTATTAGTAAACAAACACCCACTCACCTTGTGCTACGGGCGGGGGCGATTTTTCCCCAGACGATTTGGGGGTCGAGGCATCACTGGTGGAACTAGGCACTGCCCCGCCTCCACCTCCTACGCTGTCCTCGAGGCCTTCCTCCCCCTTGATGACACGGGATGACCAGCCGGACGATGATGAAGAGGTGACGTCAGGCTGGCCGATGTCACTGCTATTGCTGCTGCTACTGCTTCCCCTATATCCCTCCATATCGCCGGATTCAAGTATCCCATTAGACGACACAGCCCTCAGGAATACGACAACAAACAATCCTGCCAGAGAGTTCGTTCCACTTCTCTGTCCCTTCTCTTCGGAACTCCTTTACTCCATTGTTTACAATCCTTCCTCCTTGGCACAAGGTCACCAGACTAGTAGGATGACGGGAAGATTCACTCCTCCTTTTCTTCCACACCGCATCATCGAGGGGGGTAGCGCGGGGGTGTGGGGTTAGGGTTATTTTATTCTGGGGGCGGCTGGTGCGCTCAGTTTTATTCGGAATGATTGCGATGCTCAATTTTTTTTTTATTTGTTAGGGGGAGGGTTGAAGTACGTTTCGCGCTCTGCCTCGGTCCCCCGTTTCTCTCTGTTCAGAGGAGGCTGTTGAGAACTGAAATCCACATTGAACGAGGTTGCCGGCTCTTTCGGTGGGGAAGTGATTCATGTGCCGGTACTACTAACACCGTCGCCAAGTTCGTCGCCAAAATTAGGGCAGGGTCTATAAACGAGTGTTATCGCTCGCTTTACTTAATTCCCAAACGGAAATAATGCTATGCGAGTTACAAAATAATTCCATATGTGTAAAGCAGCTTAATGAAAAAAAAATCTACTTTGTTAACTAATTGAGTATGTAGTTATTTACACTTAAATTAAACATTTGGATAAAGCTTTGAAAAATCACTAAATAAAGCTAAATTTGCAGAATTATTTAGATTGTAATTACTAAAACCAAATGCCTTCTGTTGCAAATTTTTAACTATTTATTTGTTTTACCAATTCCGGACAACACCATTCCTGTTTATCTGCAAACATAACGTGTATTCAAAATAAGTCTATAAGATTAATCAAGAATCGTTATTTAAACAAAAATATTATTGTAGTTTAACTTAAGTATGAATAAAATTATTTTATATTATTTTTTTAATAATTAAGTTAATCTACAATAATATTTTTGATTAAATTAAATAATTTATTATCATTTATGAAATTATGTAAGTGATTGATTGTGTAAATGTGCAAAGGGAATAAGGTAAATCTAATAATTTATGAACATTTGTTTATCTTATTCATCCTATCTAATTATTTTTAATTTTTTCACAGTAAATTAAAAAATTATGATTATTTTATACATGAGAATTAGTAAAAAGTAGCAATCCTTTGAATTAATGAAAAGTAATAATTAATACCATTTGGAAAATTAAATGAAAATTAAAATATGTAAAATGCTATGAAGAATAAATCTATGAAGAATATTTGTAAATAATATAGAATCATTTCAATTAAGTTTGCATGAAAAATATTATAACCGAAATTTATTCTATTTGATTCATTTCCATATGCCATGATTTATTATTTAATACTTCTACAAATATTTAACAAAAAGATTAATTTTATTTAATCATAACTTTAGAGAAGGTTATGCATATTAACCACATCAAATATTCATTTTCAGTGTCGAATCCTAAAACATAAGTGATTTTGGCTGCAATTGGAATATATATGTATATGTCATATTAGTGAAGTAATTACTTAATTTTTTATTTCCCTATTGGATACTATCCAATATTTGTTTTAATTATATTTAAAGTTACGGAAAACTAAAACTAATATGAATTTTTTATTATATGGGAAATATAAATGAATGATTTATACTCGATTGGAATATTTTCTTTGCTCTTATTGTTTTAATTTTTCATTAAATTTATACAATAGAAACTATTTTTAGAGGATGATTTTATCTAAAAATAGAACCCCCCCCCCTCTGAATAACTCATATGTCAAATACTTTGTGATATATTCTGTTTAATTATTTAATACATCTTAATCAAGCAATATTTTTCAATACGCGAAGCCTTTTTCATAATCATGCATAGCAATATTCTATATAGTGATAAATATTAGGGACTAAACGCTAAACAAAATCACATATTAATATAATATTTGTATTTACAAATACTGAGGCAGCTACTGTGTTTGTATATCGTTGAGCAAATCGATATAAGCGCATCAATTTTAGATTTTCTGTTAATTAAAGTAATAACTGATTTTGAGTTTGTGCATTAAATTTCTGTTATATCCAATACATATATATAATATACAATATAAATAATATTGATTAATTTTGTATTGTTTATATATAAATATGCATACTAAAATTCATGAAATTATCTTTATCATTTAATAAAATATTCGAAAAATGAAAGATGTATACTTCAGCATTGTTAATTTATTAGTTATTAAATCCTAAATTAAAAAGTATGAGATAATTTATGAATTCGATAAAATAATACCATTATTGGACCTTTTTTACTAAATTTAATAAAGTATACAGAATTTTAAATAATTCAGTTTATTTAATGCAATATGTAATAAAAAATGTGTATGTGTGTGTAACGAAGCTTTAAAATTATTCAGAAATATCTGTTTCTCCTATTTAAAACAAATTCCAATAATTATATCTTAAAGGTATTTCTTTTTTAAGGTTTTTTATTGTATCCCTTTTGATTTTGAAGCCAAGATGGTAGCCGCAATAGTTAGCGATCATGTTTTCAGTTCAACAGTTCATGGGTTCGGATCCCTCTTTGGATTTGGATGTTGTAGTAGTTTATAATCAACTTTAAACCATTGGTCTCAATCTAATTAGCCTTTGTGTGTAAAAAAGAGCCACAAACCAAAAAATTAGCAATTTAAAAATACAATTTATAAAAAAATTCATCAGCGCTTATAAAACATGCAAATTAAAATTATTATTTAGATATTATAAGTTTCTATTTCATTAATTATTTTAACAATTTTGACAAAAATTATAATTTTTAACTTAAGTTTAAAATATAAATAATTAATATTTGATTATACATTAGGTAATAAATTTTTTTATGTTTTATTATTTAATATATTGTTATATATTAAGTCGTTCTAATGTGAATTTCTGAATTAATGTGAATTTCTGTTCTAATGTGAAAACAGTATTATGATTAAGATATATTTTTGATGGTTTGCAAAATGCAAACTCACCGTTGTTATAAAAATTTTTTAAACATCTTATATCTACACAAGTACATGTATCAGTTATAACCTTAAACTATTTTATAATTTTTATGTGTGGCAATAATTTAATAATATGAAAGCAGCTGATTTTATTTTAGACTAATAATTTCAAATCATTTAATATTTTCTATATTTTTATTTGAAATTTTTAACGGATGAAAAGTTCATTTTTGATTTACTTAATTTGAAAATTCGTGGTTATTTAAACTTCTATCGATGAAATAGTATAGAATTAGATTTCGATTTTGCTTAGTACCTAGTCTCACATTGAGCTTGTGATAACATACTAAAATCTGATATAGCGATCAAAGTCAATACATATCACAATCTTTTTTTCACATGCTCAATTTCCACCTGTTGATAAAAAAAAAATTCTGTTTGAGAAAGATAAGATTTAAATCCATGTCGCAAGTGTAGTGACCTCAATGTACAAGTATTATCAAATTGTAGGTTTATGTTCTTCCGCTTACAAGGAAAATATGAAAGAATAATGTTCGTTTTAACGACAATATCGTCACTCTATATTGACACTTGAGTAGTTCAAAATTGAAAGGCACTGTTATGTTCTATTAGGTGATTAATAGAACATGATTATGTTCTATTAGGTGATTAATAGAACATCTATTATGTTCTATTAGGTGATTGAAAGGCACTGTTATGTTCTATTAGGCAGTCTACAGTTCCAGCCAATAAAAGAAATATCTGGAAATAATGAAATTGATTTAAGATTAAATTTTAAGATTTATTTACTTATTGCATATGAATAAAAATGCTGGAGTTTATATAAATCACCTCAAAAAAATGGATTCTTAAATATAATTTGCTCATTGATGATTAATAAAGCTTTCTATGGATCATTTGAAATATTGATATAGAATCGTAAATATAACATAAAAGATATACTTAAAAGATTTCCTTAAGAGAGAACATTTCAAAGATTTATATTAAATCTACGTTAACTCTATTTGTTGCTCAATTCTAGTGCTACCTTAATAAATTGATTAGTGTGAAATAAATAATCAAGTGTAAATTACATATTTGAAAGTTTACTATATAATGTGTGATCGTAAAGGATAGCACAAATTTATATAGTATTTTTCGAATGCTCATTTCAAGGGGGAAATTATATACACCATCTTACAAACTGTTATAGCATTATTATAACAATAAATTTTATATCTTTGTATTTTAATTTACATTGAAAATTTTAAACAATAGGTTGAATGCTACCATTACTACTTTTTCTATTACGTACCTTGAGATACTTAATGTTCAGATTTTTGGGTCGTAAATTGATCGATTTATCATCCAATATGCATGTAATGACAATTTTGCTGATCGAATTATTGAAGTAAATTATTGCTTGTTGTTGTCATATTTCTCGTGATCGAGCAGCAAGCTAAGCCAAGTTCACAAGATCAATAATCATCAAACTATTATGAACAAGAAAAGAACTGGAAATTATATTACTGGAAGTTAAAATTACTTTAACCCTAAAGTAAGCTTACTACAGTATAGTTTTTATTGGACACATACATTATATACACCGCTGGCCACAGAAACTTCAACAGCAAGAAAGACAAGAGATATCACAAAAAAATTTATTTTTTAGATAACAAGTTAACCAAGTATCAAATGATTAAACTTATACATTTCTGTGAGATGTAGTTCCTGCCAAAATCAGTAGCCAGAGTAGCCGCCATTGTTGGAGATCACCACTGCCACACACCTCGGCATTGAATCAAAGAGACTTAGAATGTGTTCTTGGGGTATAGCAGACCAAGCAGCTTCAAAACGTTGCCAAAGTTGTTCTGGTGTGGCAGCTGGGGATATAATCTGGGTCAATCGTTGAGCAACCATGGACCACATGTTTTCTAGTAGTGAAAGATACGGAGAGTGAGCCGGCCAGGGAAGCAATTCAATTTAATGATTGACGAAAGCTCTTGGACAATGCGTGTCACGTGTGGTTGCGCATTATCCAGTTGAAATATGGCTGTGGGCAAGACCCAAAGGTAAGAAAGGACAACTGGCTCCAACACTTCCGAGATGTAGCGCTGGCTGCTTGAAATACCAGCAATGCGTACTAGAAAAGTGTGAGAGTGATATCCAATATCACCTCATACCATAATACCCGATTCAGGACCAGTGTGGTGGTGTTCAATGCAGCTGTCCAACATCCTTTCTCCATGGTGTCTCCAGACTCGAATGTGACCATCCTGGTGTTGCAAACAGAAGCGAAAGTCGTCAGTAAACACAATTTCATTCCATTCTGTCATCCACATTCTTATTTTATCGCACCATTTGCGGCGGAGATGCCTATGGTTTTGCGTTAAGGGTAGATGAAGCAATGAACGTCTTGAGGACAAACCACTCTGCTGTAAACGGCGTTGAATAGTACAGCAGACACTGGATGACGCGTTACAGACTGAATGTGTTGTACTATGGTTTGTGATGTGGCTGAGCGATCCGTCACAGCCATGCGTACAATTTGCCTGACGTGAAGTGGTACACTAGGTGGATGTGATCAAACACGTCGGTCCGTCGTACCCTCCTGCATACAATGATCACATATTCGTATTACGGTTGTTTGGTTTCGTCCTACACGACGACCGATTTCTCTGAAAGACGATACACAATCTCGGGAGGCAACTATTTTAGCTCTGTCGGACTCGGATACTTGATCAAAAAATTATCGCTGTTTTTTAAGAGGCTTAATTGATCTTTTTTTTCAAAAAAAAAAAAAAAAAAAAAAAAAAAAAAAAAAAAAAAAAAAAAAAACAAGAAAAACCCCAAGAAAAACCCAAGGAAAACACAATTGCCTAGCTTGAAATCGTCAAAATGTACAAGTCTTAAATATAATTTTGAAGTGGCGCCGCAGTCGCACGTGATGTTCGTCTACGCTGAAATTCTAATCATTTGCATATCTCACCTTCGCTAATGTATGTTGTAACTTTTATGTTATTTACATGCTTCCTTCAGGATGTTGCATTTACAGTGGCCAGCAGTGTAGTAAAAATAATGACTTATTAAATTTTTAGTAAATTTGGAAAGCTGGGAAATTTAAGGATGAAGCTAGCAATCGGTCTCAATAAAAATTTATTCACTAAAACTCAAAAAACGTCAAATTTCAAAGACATGACTCCGCCTAAATTAACAAAGACGCCACACATATGAGCAAAAACAGTATTTATTCACCTATGCATGGAGTCATCAAACATTGAATTGTATATCCATGCACAGCAGCGTCCACACAGCAGATTTGCTGCTTCGTGTGACTGCAGTGAAAGGCTTATCATTTGCATATCATAACATGATCTGTTTGTCTTACAAAAGTCATGTTCATGATGTGTTGCCTACTTTTTGAAATAATTTTATTAAACACATTGGTTGTTAACACGTATTATATTAACATTGTAATTTAAAAATTAAAAAAGAATGTAAACTCAGACATCAAAATTGTAAAGATAGATAAATTTTAAAGAATGGTAAAGTGATGTGAATCATTTTACCATTCCTTAAAATTATGATATGATTTTGAAGAATGGTAAAATGATTTTGCTAAGATAAAATAAAAATATGGCAAAGCTATTTTAAGTCAGCTTAAATAAGTTGCCATAAATATACCAAAAGATGCAATTTATCCTATTTCCAAATTGTCGTATTTAAATTTAAATCTAAGAGTTCAAATGATTTTTCAATCGTTCTCAGAGAAATTCGAGAACAATAAGAATGAAAATTGAAAAGAGTGTATAGTAGAATTTATTTAATATCCTCAATTCTTTTCATTTAAGCAAAATTATAAAAAAAAACTGAGTTAAATTAAATAGTATCAATAATGCAAAAGAAAAAATTGAGAACAAACAGTTAAAAAAATATATATTAAATTTATTTTTTAAAACATTAATGTTGTTTTAAGGTATTTATTTTAAATAGTAATTAATTTGCTTCTTTTAACAGAATTGTTAATGACATATATTCTGAATTATCCCATTTTTTGAATACAAGGATAATCAAATTAAATGTTATATATTGGTAACTTCATTCAATTTTCTTGATCTATCATTTATATATATATATATTAATTAGAGACAATTATTATGATTTCTTTGACACTTTACTGTTACTTATTACATTTATGGATATTAAAGTGATAATCCTACAGAAAATTTGACCATTTTGAATAGTTTTAAATTTTCTGAAGTCCTTCAGAAAAGTTAAAACTATTCAAAATGGGTAATAAGTGCATAAATTCAGAAAGTAACTAAAAATTCCCTTTTCAGTGAAGTGTGTATGCACATAATTAAGAACAATTATTTACACATATTGAACACATTTGAAAAATATTAATAACTTTTATATATATAGTTGTTTCTAATGACACTTGGAAACGCCAAGACCGCCCGTCAAGAATCTGGGCGAATTAAGAAAGATAGAGAGCGTCTTCCGTTTTTGAATAGAGCACCCTCATACGACGATGGAAGTACGACTTTTGGCTCATAGATGGTAGCACCATCTGAATCTTCCAATTAAAACCAGAGAGGACCCAAAGCCTAGCTCCAACCACCACCAAAGGTATTAATTTGGAATGGAAACATGAAGGACATTGCGACCCGACATATTTTACGAGCCCCAGTAGCCATTAGTGAACACGGCGGTTCTTCGGCTAAGCCGGGGTTTGAACTCACCACCTTTCGGTAACGAGAACAACGCACTAACCAACCAGGCCACCGCGGCCCACGTATATATAGTTTTATCTATATTGATTAATTAATATTTGTTAATTGCTTGATTATATGATGTTCGTAAATTGCTTGAGAAAATTTTTCTCTAATAAACTCAATTCTCTCTCTGAATAATAATGATGATTTCGGTAATTATTGCTGCTCTATTATTTATGCATGATAATTTTTACCAGGCAAAGTATCTTCAGAAAAAAATAAAGACAATAAAGTAGTTTAACACATAAAATTTCATTGTAATTTCGTTTATTATCTTTCAAATTTTCATTTATACAAATACAGACGTCAGTATTCAATTCACCATGTTTAGATTCAAGTCCACATAGTATCAATAATTTCTTTTGATTATTTAACGTCAATAGTTTTAACAAAAAATCAAATAACTATCATTGTAAATAAACATCTAAAAATATAAATAGCTGAAAAATACAGAAAATGGCACTACCAAAGATTTAACAGTCGAGTTTTTTAATCTATCTTGATTTCAAATTCTTTGCTTCACGCTCATAACAAACTTCTTTGTTTCTCATATGATATATTGTCGAACAGGCAGCTGTGTTTTTCTTGAAGCAAATTGACGCGTTTGCACAATAGGACAAGGAGAATCCCTGAGAAATCCGGTAACATTGCTTTGTTTTAATGAGCGAAGAAATTTTTTAATAAAATACAATAGTATCATTTATTTTATTTTTATTTCAATAATTTAAAGACATTTTTAACTTCTAACTTTTGATGACTAAAGAAAATATTGTGATTAACCCATTTTAGATTATTTTTCTTTTTAAAAAAATACCATTTTACTTTCAGTCATTTTAACCATCCCCTTCTTTTAAAAAATAATTTTCTCTTTGTTCGTCTTTTTGAATAAAAAAAAAGCTATGCATTCTACAGACTTATTTCTAAGAACAATTTTATTCTTTTTCTCCTGTTACCTTTTCACAGATTTTTAAATTTTCTTGGGTGAAAATGCATTTTAGGTCCCCTGCTTGGCGCGTTTTCAAAATCACCATGGCGAAAATTCTACCGCTATTTCAAAGTGAAACTTAATTAGCGACCAATGAAAAGACTAAAACAAAAGGGCAAGTAATGAACTTGCGCGAAAAAGCGCATCAAATTTGCGAGTTGGCGAAGTAGGGGACCTAAAGCGCAATTTAACCTTTTCTTGAATAAAATTTGATCCACATCTGTAATTGGAGAAATCGAGAAGTCAATCAAGAGTGGTACGGTATCAGATAATCACTTTTTTATGCTATACATAATTTCGTATTTCTTTATAAAAAATAATTTTCTCATACAGACAAATGAAACTAACAATTTATTTAAAAGTAGAAATTGATTTTAACTCCTATCTACTTTACCAATGAATAAAACCCTAGAAACAGGAATCTTTTTATTTGGTAGGATTGCAAATCACGTAGAAGTCGTTTACAGTATTCATGCCTTTCGGCTAATTTGCTTGCGTCGTTTATTCCTTGCGACTATGGAAGCAATACGTCAAGTCTTATCGTAGCTTACAAACTAGTAATCAAGTCTAGAAATAATTTTCAGACTTTTTTGGCACATTCTCTTTAACTAATATTCATTTATGCTGCAATTTTGTCTCCTTAGGAATGTTTTCGTTTAATATAATATGAAATATATTTATTTCTTAGTTTAACTAATTTTTAAAAAAATTCAGAACAAAATATTTAATAAAATACGATGAAATGTATACATCGTAAACTATTTAAAGAAATTATTTCCTAATATAGATTTTACATTCAGTACGTATTTGTGCATTAATGTTAAATTATTTTAATAAAAACGTGCTTGTGATTTTTTTTCTTTTGATCAATGAATCAAATTATTTAACTGATATATTAGAAATACACATAAGCTCATGGTGTTGCCATAATTTTATTCCTAAATTTAGATGAATCAAAAACACAAACTTAAGTAAAGTAAGTAGAAATTTGTCTCTGCACGATAATTACTTATTTAGTTAATATTTGTATTTTCTATTACATTAGTATATTAACATTGACACTATGTTCCTAAATTTTCTTGTCTTTTTAAATTATTGGCCCAGTGATAGCAATACAGGTCCACAGATGATCCGGTTTGTTATGACAGTGTTATATCCTTATATCGGAAACATATGACATTTGAGACATTAAAGTGGATACAGGAATAATTTGATGACTATTACCATCGTTGTCAGTATATTGAGTCCAATAGAAAACTTTCACAGAAAAAATTTTCCTTTCAGCTTTTAGATTACACGGCACCAGCACAAACCTCTGTCATAAAGAGAGCCGAATAAATTTTTCGTATTATGAATGTGATCAGTGAGGAAAAAATTGGATTAAAAATGTTAAGCATCTTCAATGTGAATATGACATGAACTTTAACATCACTTTTGTTCATAAAATTAATAACAGCCAAAATTCTGATGTCTATTTTGTTGATATTTACTAAAATAGAATTCGTTATTCTGTTTATAAAAATACGGTTAGACTATACTTTAGGGGCCCCTTTGATTCTCGCCAAGTTGTGATCTCCAAGCCGGGCAAAACCCAATAATATTCTGATTACAACAGAGCAATTGATTGTTCTGTGCCAACAAAAATCGCCAATAAAATCGACAGCCAAACAAAATCCACCATGTTTGATAAGGGGGCACCCTAAAATATAGTTTTACCAAAAATTCAATTCTAAAAATATTTATTGGATACTCTTTCCAAAATTTTAATTTGTGCTTCATTTCCATGATGAAATGAAAAGAAAACCCCGTAAAGAATTACATTAGAAGCTCAAAGACTGCATTTCCAGTTTATCAGACAAATCATTTCGCTGAGTTAAAAGTATCCGTTTAATCTAAGAAATGCAGATAAAGTGCAACTTAATCAGTTAAAGTCTCTCTGAAAAAAACGATGATTTAAAGCAAATTTTTTCTAGAAATTATTACAAGAAAGCTAACTTGCATTTTAATTTTAACGCCGCTTAGATTTCTGTAAGGCAATTTGTTATCCAGATACATTCATTAAGGTGCAGGCGAGCTTCGAATTGTATTTAAGATTGACGGGTTTGGAATATTCGCCTAACACCAAGCACCTCACTATTCTCAACCAAGATCAGATGAAGAGGTCACAACTGAGCTGGCATTTTTCTCTCCATATACGCTCCACACTAGCGGAAAAACTTTAGAAGTCACAGATTAATGTAGACACGTCCTAAATTCGAGTAATTCCAGCAGCCCAATGAGGAAAATGTAGTCACCCTCTCTGTCCTTGACCAATGGCAAACGACCCTTCACTTTGATCTTAATGGGAAGCAGTGTGGAGCTATTGAATCACTGAAGTTCTTTTTTAATATCAGTGGAAAGCCTTCCAAGAGAATTTTTCCTAGATAATAAACCAGATTCACGTATTGCTTGGAAACATCTCAGCACATCTTCCTAGCATCAATTGAGCTTTACTCTAAGCAGAAGGAAGCAGCATATAGCATCTTTCTTCTGTTTTTCAACATTGACTTGAACAAATCTGGGAATATCCACTTTGAAAAGTATGATTGTCAGACTAAGCATGAGAAGGACAATTAATTGTATTTGACATAAAAATGATTAAATAAGTTTTTTCTTTTGGTTTATTATTTATGTAATTGCTTATATTTGTTTGTTAAAGTACCTGTCAAAGTCTTAGATTTATAATTTTTATAAATCTTAGATTGCTTCATAATTTTTTTACAATTATCAGTTTATAAATTTTTAAAAACTATGAATTGGAAATCAAATGATATTCATAAAGAAAATAAAATGTATAAATTTTTTATGTACCGAACAACCTTTTATTTTAAATCTTGATATTATATATTTCTTCCTTATTTATTTGAAGTGTAAACAAACAAACAATACGATGTGTAATCACTTGGGCCAGCCGTGTATAATTTGTCATTTGAAAAACACGATGTTTTCAAATTAATACTTATTTTTTTTGTTACCACACACCTATATTTTGACCCCACAAAGTCTCTAGGTTTTGTTAATTCTTGTAAAGAATGCACAAACAGGATCCATAATTGTAGTCATTTAATGTTGAATCTTTGGATACCAACAGAATAAAAGCATCTTCACCTGCGGCATTCCTGTGATAATGGTGGCATTCATGGAGTGAAATAATGAATTCTTTCTTATGAGATTCTAGTTCTATTATACAGGTTTGTCGGATTGATGATACGTAATCCCATTTTAGGGGATAATTTTCCTTAAAGTAAACTTGTATACTAGAGCGTATTTAAGGATTTTACTCAAGAACATTTTTTAGAAACTTTTTCGGTATTGATTTCTTAAAGTGCCCATTCTTGCAATTATGGACATAAATCTCACAGAATCAGTGGGAAGTATTTTTAATTTAACTCATTAGCATATTTTTACTTTTAGCATTATTTTTACTCATTAGCATATTACCACTTTTTTTACACCAAATATGCCTTTTTGAGCTACTATCAATGCGAATTGTAAATTTGTTGCACATTTTTTAAATATTTTAATTATTAGATTGTCAAGTAATTCGAATATATTAGGTCTACCGAAAAATTCTGTCCGCTCCGGTTACAATCAGTTTCAACAAGTATGCGCGTATTCCTGTGACATATATTTGGCTTTCTCTTTTAATCGCTAACAATGTATACACATTTTCGTCACAGCTGAACAAAAAACGAAGATCATTCTTGTTAGTATTAAGTGAGACGCGATCGTGGTCCCATGGCTACCGATAAAGTTCATTTACGCCACTGTATTTTGTACGAATTCCAACAAGGAAGAAATGCTACAGAAGCGTATAGAAATTTATTGAAAGTTTTTGGTGAAGGTACAGTTTCTGATAGAACATGCAGAAGATGGTTAAAAAAATTTCATGTAGATGATTTCGACCTTTCTGATAAGCCACACTCTGGGCGACCATCTTTAATCGACGACAATACTGTCAAGATCATGTTAGAGCAAGATCCTTTTGTGACAACATCGGAGATTGCGGAAATACTTGATTCAGCTCAACAAACCATTTCCGACCATGTTCGGAAACTAGGGTTTGTGTGGAAGTATTCGAGATGGGTGCCACACAAGTTGAGTGAGAAGAATTTGAATAATGGAATCATCATATGCACATCTCTGCTTACACGTAACAAAATCAAACCCTTTTTGGACCGGATCATAACTGGGGATGAAAAGTGGATTACCTATGAAAACATCATAAGGAAAAGGGCATATTGTGAACCCGGAAAACCTGCCCCCTCTACCTCTAAATCGAAGTTGAACCTGAACAAGAGAATGTTGTGTATATGGTGGGACATTCGAGGACCAATACATTTTGAGCTGTTGAAACCAAACGAAAGGCTAAATTCGGAGAGGTACTGTCAGCAATTAGATAAATTAAAAACAGCACTCCAAGTAAAGAGGCCGGCGATGTTCAATAGGAAGGACATCATATTGCTTCATGACAATGCCAGGCCACATACTGCTTTGGGGACTCGTCAGAAAGTCGCAGAACTAGGATGGAAAATTCTGTCTAATCCACCATACTCCCCGGACCTAGCATCATCTGATTATCACTTCTTTTTGTCCTTACAAAGTTTCTTGCAGGGCAAACAATTCAAGAACGAAGAAGATATCAGACAAGCACTGGTTTAATTTTTGGCCTCTAGAGATTAGACATTTTTTAAAAATTGGATATACAAATTGCCATCACGCTGGCAAGAAGTCATAAATAATGATGGCAATTATATTATTCAATAAAGTTTATCCAAAGTATGAAAAAATGTATTCCTTTGTTTCATTCTAAAAACAGACAGAACTTTCCAGTAGACCTAATATTATTTAACTGGTAATAGCATTGATAAGGAATTTCTTTAAAATCAAGTTTTACGTGTGTGTGTAAGCTCTTTTGGATACTTTTTCCTTATCTCTGCAGATTCATTTTGTGCAGGCTCCCATAAGATCGATAACTTAAATAAGCACTGAGATCATCCCAGAACGCTGAATTACTGTTAATAGCTATTTAAAAATCATCAATCTAATAAATATTAGCTCCGTTGATAGTCGATTTACACTGTTAAAAATATTGTGTGAAATTTTCAAACATAGTGAATTACCATCATTTTACTTCTTAAAACTCCATTACTCTTAAAAAAATTAAATAAAAAGTTGAAGTGAATCAAGTATTTTTCTCTAAACTAATTTAAAAACCATTTAAATTATGAAAATTACTTATTTAATTAAAAAATATATTTATAATCATGTACGGTAAAACTGACAATCAATGAATATTGAAAAACACTCGATTTTTTAAGATAGTATGTTGCAATATGTAATCAAGTGTAATATCATTTTTTTTAATAAAGTACATTTAACTCAAATGATAAATTTACATTGTTTAGCTATTTATTTTTGACCAGAAAATTTTATAAAATAAAAGGTCCATTCTGAAACTAGAAATCTAATAAGTACTTCAATAGTAAATTTGTTGTTCAGTCGTCTACCAACATTAATAGTACCATTATTCCCAAAGATATCCAAGTTAAGGGGCTATGTAATTTTTTTTTAATGGTTGGTAGGCAGATTGGGATTTATGGTACAGTCTAAAATAGGAGAAGTAGCACCAAAAGAGAATATAAAGTTATCTGTTTATTTTTTTGCACAATTTGTATGACTTAGAATTAGATAAATTGGATAAAACCAATTGATCTTAAAAAGACAAAAATATTATCAAGAGAAAGCTCTTTTAATAAAGCATTTAAATTTAAAATATTACTATTAAAAATGAGAAACGGTGGTAAATAAAATTTCTACATGAATTTAAAATATGAGATATAGAGTGTATGGTCCATCACAAGCTGCACACCATGAATTAAAATCATTTAAAAATAAATGCTTGTGTGTGAAATGTGTGTTCCCGGTACGAACGCGAGTTGATTTAACACATCAGCAACTCGTATCTTTAAATCTAACGATGAAATAATGGAAAAATGTTACACAGTTTGTTGGCGACCTTAAGCTCAACAACTCCTGCAGAACTGGATGAATAAATTTCTTTACGTCTTTTCTCATATTGGTATTGATCGTTGATCATATTGGTATGATTGATCTCATATTGGAATTTAGCTGTCACAGAGTTTGCAGCTGCATCAGTTTTTCTTTGGCATCCAGACTTACATAACTTGAGATCCAACAAAAAATTACGTCACTTGCTTCCTCGCCAGCAAGATATTCCTGTGCTTCGAGAATCTTTGACACAACAAGTTGACATGTAAAGTTACACGAAGTTCAACAAAGTTTCAGAGACACTCATGTTGTCAATGTACACCCATTTTTCACACTTTGCTGCATTTAAGTGCAGAAGAGCTTGAATACAGTATGAATACATAGCCGTAAATATAGAATGAATACATAGGTGTAAATATAGAATGAATACATAGCTGTATTTCTAGTAGTATAGATGGTGCAAGAGAATTATAGGTTATAATTGAAATAATTGAAAAATTGTCATCAATAAATACACCGAAATAAAAAGGAAGACAAGGATCTTACTGTATAAAGTACTGATTAAGTCGGTTTTGGCGTATGCCTCTTAGACATGGACCTTAACAAAAAATGAAGAGAAAATATTAGCGATCTTCGAAAGAAAGGTTTTGCGAACCATCTTTGGCGCTGTTCTCGATAATAACAACTGGAGAAAAAGGTACAATTTTGAAATATATAAGATTTTTAATGACAATGATATTATCAAGTCTATAAAACTAAGCAGAATGAGATGGGCAGGGCATGTAGTAAGAATGAGCCCAGAACGAACAGCATTAAAAGTTTTTAATGCAACCCCCTCTAATAAAAGACCAAGAGGAAGGCTTAAAAAGAGATGGAAAGACTGTGTGGATGAGGACTTTGCCATCCTAAAAGTAAAGAACTGGAGATCAATTGCTGGGAGAAAGGCAAATTGGGAAAAGCTTCTGAGGAAGGTCCAAGCCCACAAAGGGCTGTCGTGCCAATGCTGATGATGAAATACACCGAAACCACTATATCTTTCTGTCTTAGAACCATCCACGAATACAAGTATGTATGAAAAATCTGACAGTTTTTTCTTTTGGAGAAACTTAATCTACCAAATAATTAAAAACTATTTTTTGACGTATATAAGTCCATCAACAGAAAAAACACCAAATTTCACTTGACCAATGACTTTTAAAATAGGCGCATAAGCTTGTTTGTTACTGATAGGAACCAATTACTTTCTTATGTTTATGGTCTATAAAAAATATTTTATAGACCATAAACTACTTAATCCTTTTCTTCCAGATATTATTATTAAAAACTCGATCATTTTTATCTGGCATCTCTAGTTCAAATTAAAAAAAATAACTTTTACAATTATAAGAAATTAAGAAATAAAAAATGCTTGATTAAAAATATTTTTCTTGTAACCCGAGTAAGTTTTGTGTTAATTGTTTGAGTAAATTTGAAAATAACTTTATTTGAATAATCTAATAACTTATCTAACGCTTTTGTGGATTCGATAAAGTTGAGTTTGGATTAGCTTTGGGAGAAGAGTGTGTTATATTCTAATTTCAGTCTTGATTATCTACATACTATTCAGGCTTGATTATCTATTGTTTGTTGATAGCTTTCATGCAGATATTCCAAAATTATTCAAAATTATTAAACAATATTCTTCATCACACAATGTGTATCAAACTTTTGTGTGAGTTACATTCAGTCTTGATTTTAAATTTTCTAATTTCTCCTTTTTAAGAGATCTCTACAATAAATAATAATTCGACTGAATAGAATATTTCAGAAAAATGCTAAATTTATAACTCCTTAAGAATTTTTATTGAACTTCGTATGAGAATGAGACATTCATAAGCTATAAAATAAATTGGTCCTATAAGACTAATAAAACTTTTATTTTATTCATAGAAATTTCAAAATTTAATGTCATCAAAATGTATGAATGTAATTTCAATTGTTTGATAAATACGTCATACAATTTATTTTCAGTTTGATATGTATTATTATATTTTAGCTCATAAATAGGCATTTTCTGAGTAATTTATAAGTTCTTTTATATGTTAAAGTGTAACTTCTTCTTATGTTACATCTTTTGGATCGAAACATAATATATATATATATATATATATATATATATATTATAGAGATACCTATCATGATTTCTCATCAGAAAAACCTATTTAATTCAAAGTCACATGTAGCATAAAATTTGAAATTTTCCTTTTAAAATTTATTTTCATTATAAAATGAAAACAAAAATAACTTTAGGAGTGCAAATTATACTAAATTCATCAAACTATTTTAATAAATAAAGGATATTTCTGAATTTATACTCAAATGTTGAAATTTAATAACCGCTCAAATCTCCAAGTACTTTGTCACATTTGGCGTAATGGAAGTAATGGCGTTTTGCTCCAAAATTTTATATTTTAAAATAATATAAATACTTGGAATACATTTAAAAGAGTATTTTCTAATAAGTAAAAATAATTTATAATTACAAACCGTGGATACTTATACAAATATAGCCACATTTTATAATTTTCAAAAACGAGCAAATTCGAAATCACATAAGGCAATACAGGAAGAATAAGATTTTTCTCTTAAAACTTATTTTTTCATTATAAATTGAATACCTGGAATAGCTTTATCCTATACTCAATTTACCTGACCATTATAATATAATAAGATTATTTTTAAAGATATAGCCAAATGTTGAAATTTAATAATCAAGCAAATATTCAAGTTCCTTCTCACATAAGGCGTATTAGAAATAATGACGTTTTTCTAGAATAATTAATTTTTATAATAAAATGCATACTCGCAATATACTTAGAAGAGCATTTTATACTGAACTCGATGGTTTAATAACAAACTTTTGATTTATTGAGTCATGGCCACATTTTATAATATTTTCAAACGTTCGCAAATTTTAATCGCTTTATGTCACACGCGATACAGAAAGAGTGTGATTTTTTTCCAAAAATAAAAGCTTGTTTTTCATAATAAATTGAATAACTTTATTAACTTTATAGGTGAATTTTATACTAAATGTTCCACAACCATCTTAATATAAACAAGTTATTTCTAAAGACATAGCCAAATAATTAAATGAATTACTCACGCAAACCCCCAAGTTATCTGTCAAATTAGGCGTAATATAAATATAAAGATACTTTTTTCTAAAACTCAATTTTCTTAGAGTAAAATGAATTCTTGAAAGACATTTTGAAGTACATTTTATGAGGAAAAAAAAACAATGATTTAAATCCAAATTTGCTATTTATTTGGATCTTTCCACATTTTATAATTTTCAAAGGCTCACAAATTCAAGGTGACATGCAGCGTGAGGTGATACAAAAAAGTGGCATCTTCTCCTATTATGCTACACGTGGATTTAAATAAAAAACTAAGTATCAACTTTCTTTATCTAGAAGTTTGGTTTATACAATGTTTCAAATTTTGTCGATCCTTTTGTAACTTGTTTGTATTAAACTAAACATTTATAATACACAATGCAAATACATCTCAGCAAATACAGAATACCCATTACATTAACTATTCAACTACATCATTAAACTCAATGTAAATACATTCTGTAATTACTTTTCTTTATCGCTTTCATTAGTGGAAACTATTTATTTCATTTATTTTGTTTATAAGACTTTGGTGTGAAGGTTGATCTTAATTAGAAGTTTAGAAACCACAATATGTTTAATTACCATCTGATCAAAGCAAAGTTCAAAATTGAATTAGCATATTGAAGTGTAGAAAAGTCAAAACACTTTGTTTTCTGCTATGGTGACGAAAGATCACTCTCAGATTCGTAACCTATGTGTAAGTTTTGTATGGATAAAAGTTTGAACTTTATTTAAGATTATGTGCTTTAAAAACTTTTCAGTTAGAGTTTTAGTTTAGTATTTAAAATGTAACGCATATTTTTACCATCATTTGTAAACAATGCAATGTTGTCATACATGATTCTAATTATTATTAGTCTTAGATAATTTGTACGAATAATTTGTAAAAATAAAAACACATGTCTTAAGATAAAAGATTCTTTTCAAAAACAATGTTCACCAAATTTTCCAAAAAATTTGGTATAAATTGTTATTTTAACCCATGCACCTGATTAAACAATAATTTTATCAGTTCCAAGTCTGATATATATATATATATATATATATAATTTCTATAATATATATTATATTATTAATTATATATAATATATATAATTTCTGATGTTAAAATATCGTGTTTTTTCATGCCATGGATTGAAAAATTTCACAGCTGATTATTAATTATATTAATTTTAACCTAAT
>JAPDSC010115922.1:10000-14997 GCA_026290005.1 Latrodectus geometricus | reverse complement strand
GAATGGAAATATTCCATGATTTAAACATTTTATTTCATAATATTTATATTCAAATACATTTTTTTGCTGCATTTTTTGAAATCTGCAATATGTAAACAAACCTTAAAAAACATTTAAATTAGCTTAATATGGAATTTGAGGAACTAAAGAATAGAAATATTTCAAATATTCCACGACTTAAACATTTTATTCCATAATATTTATTTTGAAATAAACTTTAATTCCTGATTTTTTGAAATCTGCAATTTGTAAACAAACCTTAAAAAACATACAAATTAGCTTAATATTGAATATGAGGAACTAACGAACGGAAATTTTTCAAAGCAAAAGGTAATTGATTAAAATTGATTTTAAAACACGTTGAAGCAATTTTCGTGAATATATTTTAATAAATTCTAATTTACTGTATTTTGTTTGGACTTAGTCTCCAGAAGCGAAAATCGAGCTGAAAATTTCAAAGTCCAAACACGCGAGTGGGGTATCGTAACCATCACGGCATCGCGAGACCCGATTTTACGTCGACGAAAAAGTCTCTCGGCGGCACTTCGCTGGCGGTAGGGCTGTCGGTGGGAGTGCGGCATTTTTTCGCCCTCGCCGTCAACCGCGCGATGCTCTTGACGATGGTGCTATAGTCCGCCGCCTTATATG
This sequence comes from Latrodectus geometricus, assembly GCA_026290005.1. Classification (NCBI taxonomy): domain Eukaryota; kingdom Metazoa; phylum Arthropoda; class Arachnida; order Araneae; family Theridiidae; genus Latrodectus; species Latrodectus geometricus. The sequence goes on along the minus strand of JAPDSC010115922.1, from coordinate 14,349 downwards.
TAGGGCAGTGTGGTCGTGAAGTGACTCGAGAAGAAGTGTGAGGGCTGGCTACCCTCTCGCACAGAGACCTCGAGGAGATGCTTTAGGGGTGACCGCCGAGTTCTTCGGCGTGTTTATTTCCGAAAAGTGTCTCGACTTGCGATCGCATTACTACCGGTCTCTCGCACATAGAGACGGTGGCTGTCCGTCAACAGGCGTTCCGGATAAGTTATTTCTGGTTCGCCGAAACTTCCCAGACTTTCTCGACATGTCTGCGAGTAGCACGGCCATCGTGTCGTTGCTGCGCCATGCAGAACGGTAATTAATGAATACTGTGGGTTTTCTGCCCCTGTGCCCAACGCACTGATTTCACTCGATGACGGAGCACGCTCGCCCCGCGGCGCTGATGCCGATGGGGACGTCGTGAGATCAGAACTGACTAGCGAAAGCACTGTTGACGGAGAGTTCCGAAGGAAACTGAACGAGGATCCCGCCGTTGTTGCGGGTGTCCGTGGTCGCCGCACTTGCGACCGCACTTTCTCTCGGATTCGAAGTTGCGTGCGATTTCGAACGTTAATTAACGTGAAAGTAACCTGGTTGATCCTGCCAGTAGTCATATGCTTGTCTCAAAGATTAAGCCATGCATGTCTAAGTACATGCCGTATTAAGGCGAAACCGCGAATGGCTCATTAAATCAGTTATGGTTCCTTGGATCGTACCTTACTACTTGGATAACTGTGGCAATTCTAGAGCTAATACATGCAGCAGAGCTCCGACCTTCGGGGACGAGCGCTTTTATTAGACCAAAACCAATCGGACCTCGGTCCGTCATGTGTGGTGACTCTGAATAACTTTGGGCTGATCGCACGGACTCGCTCCGGCGACGTATCTTTCAAGTGTCTGCCTTATCAACTGTCGATGGTATGTTACGCGCCTACCATGGTCGTAACGGGTAACGGGGAATCAGGGTTCGATTCCGGAGAGGGAGCCTGAGAAACGGCTACCACATCCAAGGAAGGCAGCAGGCGCGCAAATTACCCACTCCCAGAACGGGGAGGTAGTGACGGAAAATAACAATACGGGACTCTTTTGAGACCCCGTAATTGGAATGAGTACACTCTAAATCCTTTAACGAGGATCCATTGGAAGGCAAGCCAGGTGCCAGCAGCTGCGGTAATACCTGCTCCAATAGCGTATATTAAAGTTGTTGCGTTTAAAAAGCTCGTAGTTGGATCTCAGTTGCAGAGGGACGGTCCATCTACCGGTGGTCACTGTCTTTTCTGAACGTTACAGCCGGTTTCTCTTGATGATCTTCACCGGTTGTCTTGGGTGACCGGCAAGTTTACTTTGAAAAAATTAGAGTGCTCAAAGCATGCGTGACGCATGAATAATGGTGCATGGAATAATGGAATAGGACCTCGGTTCTATTTTGTTGGTTTACGGAAAACGAGGTAATGATTAAGAGGGACAGCCGGGGGCATTCGTACTGCGACGCTAGAGGTGAAATTCTTGGACCGTCGCAAGACGAACTACTGCGAAAGCATTTGCCAAGAATGTTTCCATTAATCAAGAACGAAAGTTAGAGGTTCGAAGGCGATCAGATACCGCCCTAGTTCTAACCATAAACGATGCCAGCCAGCGATCCGGCTGTGTTCCTCAAATGACACGCCGGGCAGCTTCCGGGAAACCAAAGCTTTTGGGTTCCGGGGGAAGTATGGTTGCAAAGCTGAAACTTAAAGGAATTGACGGAAGGGCACACCAGAAATGGAGCCTGCGGCTTAATTTGACTCAACACGGGATAGCCTACCTGGCCCGGACACAGGAAGGATTGACAGATTAAGAGCTCTTTCTTGATTCTGTGGGTTGTGGTGCATGGTCGTTCTTAGTTGGTGGAGCGATTTGTCTGGTTTATTCCGATAACGAACGAGACTCTAGCCTACTAAATAGACGCTTCCGATCCTTGTAGTCGGACGTTCTTCTTAGAGGGACAAGCGGTGTTTAGCCGCACGAGACAGAGCAATAACAGGTCTGTAATGCCCATAGATGTTCGGGGCTGCACGCGCGCTACAATGAAGGAATCAGCGTGTGTTTTCCCTGTCCGACAGGACTGGGTAACCCGTTGAAACTCCTTCGTGCTGGGGATAGGGATTTGTAATTGTCTCCCTTGAACCAGGAATTCCCCGTAAGCGTTTGTCATAAGCAAGCGTTGATTACGTCCCTGCCCTTTGTGCACACCGCCCGTCGCTATTACCGATTGAATGATTTAGTGAGGTCTTCGGACTGGCGCTCGGATTGGCCCTCGGGTCGAGCCGAGTGCCGGAAAGATGACCAAACTTGATCATTTAGAGGAAATAAAAGTCGTAACAAGGTCTCCGTAGGTGAACCTGCGGAGGGATCATTACCGACGGTTGTCCGCAGATGGCAACGTCAAACCGACTTGAACCCGGACGGTTTATCCCGTCCGCCGAAGGCTCGCTGGCGTTCCGCTCACGGGACGCGAAGCTTGCTATCGAACGCAAAGCGTCTTGGTACCTCATGGGTGTGCCTGTTTCCCGGCCGATCACGACGGCAGGAGGGAGGTTCCGACTCTATTGTCGGGGCTAGGCTTGAAGAGGGAGCTGCACTGGCTTCTCCGCCCCGTTGGTGCCTTGACCCGGTGGGTCTCTTCGAGCTGTGAGTCCCGGGGACTCCTGGCGCGACGTTCAATGGTCGTGCCTGCTCGGGAGTGCCTTTCCGTGAATGATGACAATCCCCGGAAAGTTTCCCTGTAGGGAAGCGTCCTGAACATAAACTAGAACGCAATAAGGCTTCCGTGAGGTTGCCGACTAAAATGACAACTCTGAGCAGTGGATCACTCGGCTCACGGGTCGATGAAGAACGCAGCCAGCTGCGAGACTTGGTGTGAATTGCAGGACACATTGAGCACTGATTTTTCGAACGCGCATTGCGGCCTCGGGTATTCCCCGGGGCCTCGCCTGTCTGAGGGTCGGATGAGACTTACACAGGAGGAGTGTTCCTCCAATTGGCTGCACCGGATGGTTTCGACTATCCGCCTGCCTAAGGTCTTGATCCGCGATCCCCCTGGCCGAGAAGCGTCGCTCCGCCTGACAATTTCGGTCCGGCAAAGAGGGAGAACGACTGATCGTCTCCCCGCGACTGGACTGGGAGCTGATGACGCAGAGAGAATGCCAGACGAAAGGGGAAGTCGGATCGTCCGCTTGGGTGCTTTCGTGCTAATGCGTGGCTACGTTCCATAATTGCACACAGTGCATAGAACGCCGGCTCAACGCAGCGAAAGGTCACGACTGATATCTTTATCTGTCGACCTCAGATCAGACGAGATGACCCGCTGAATTTAAGCATATAAATAAGCGGAGGAAAAGAAACCAACAGGGATTCCCTGAGTAACGGCGAGCGAAAAGGGAAGAGCCCAGCGCCGAATCCCGAGGTCTCTGGCCTCCGGGAAATGTGGCGTTTAGGAGTGAGCGTGCCGGAGGTGGAACTGGCGGCAAGTCCCCCTGACCGGGGCATTGACCCAGAGTGGGTGCGAGGCCCATAGTCGCCGGGTCTCCTCCGGATGCGATCTCCTTGGAGTCGGGTTGCTTGGGAGTGCAGCCCTAATCGGGTGGTAAACTCCACCTAAGGCTAAATACGGCCGTGAGACCGATAGCAAACAAGTACCGTGAGGGAAAGTTGCAAAGAACTTTGAAGAGAGAGTTCAAGAGTACGTGAAACTGCTCAGAGGTAAACGGGTGGGCCCTCGAAATCCTGTGGCGGGAGGATTCAGTCGGAAGGTCGAGGCGTGCGTTTGGCGATATTCACAGGGTTCTGTCACTGGACCGCATCGCCTGCACGTACTCCGGTCGGTACGACGCATTTGTTTCCCGTCCGATGGACGCCGCAACCGGTTGGGAGACGGCCTGAAGGGCGGATAATGGCAGGTGGCCGGTGGTTTTCCCCTCGGGGTGCCGTCGGTGTCTAGCCGTTCCGTCAGTGGCTCGTAACCCGACCGTGGTGTCGCGAAGCCCCTCACATGGGCTTCACCGTCTCCTCCACAAGGATGCGGACAGATACGGCAGCGGTTCTTCATTCATCGCGCGCACAGGCTCACCCTGTGGCGTGGCGAGGAGGAGTTCCGGATGGTCGTGTCCGATCCGTTGGAGGCTGGCGGTTAGCGGCGAGTAGATCGGTCACCCACCCGACCCGTCTTGAAACACGGACCAAGGAGTCTAACATGTGTGCGAGTCAATGGGTCTCGAATAAGCCCAGAGGCGCAATGAAAGCAAAGGCCGGACATGACGCCGGCTGTGTTGGGATCCCTCCACCTACGAGTGGGGGGCGCACCAACGACCCGTCCTGTCCGATTTATC
>JAPDSC010115922.1:0-7500 GCA_026290005.1 Latrodectus geometricus | reverse complement strand
TCACTGCAACGATATCGTTCGCACCTTGCGCGTCGTTGGGCGACTTTAGCCGGGCTGTACATCTGCCTCTGACGGGGCAGACTAGCCTGGCGACGAGGCCTCTTCGATTTGGAGCATTCTAGGGGACGTTGAGAACGGCGTCTCCGGCTCTGGGTCCAAACCCTCTGGGTGTGATGCGTAGGTGCCAAATCGTCCGTAGACGACCTAGGTACTAGTCTGGGTGTTGTACGTAGTAGAGCAGCCACCATACTGCGATCTATTGAGGCTCGTCCTCTGACTGGAAGATTTGTTTTTTATAGGTTTCAGTTGATCGCGTGTGCTAATGGACTTTGTCTTTTTTTCGAGAGTATGGTTTGATCGCGTGTGCTTATGGACTTTGTCATTTTTCGCGAGTATGGTTTGATCGCGTGTGCTTATGGACTTTGTCATTTTTCGCGAGTATGGTTTGATCGCGTGTGCTTATGGACTTTGTCATTTTTTTTAGTTTAAATGCAAGAGCAATGCCATGTATGTAAATGTTACTACTAAAAACACCAGCAGTGTTTTTGCATGACCTCATTAAATATGGAAAATTTAGGCCAGAAATCATTGAGAATAAAGTACAGGTAAAGAATTTGGATCCGCAGAAAAGATTCTAATTAGAATATCATAAACTATTGTTAAAATTAAAGGTAAGTTAAAAATGTATGCACTTTTTGTAATTGGAAAATTTTATAGTTAAAAAGTCAGTATTCGGATTTTAAAATCTGATTTTACTGATTTTTTTAATAAATATGTATTTCATGTTATAACATAGTAAATTTCATTTCTATGTAAGAATGAATTTAAAATGTGGGGATTTATTATGTAATAAGATTAATTCTAAGTTCCCTCAAGGTATTTAAAATTGGATCTACAATGTAAGTATAGTTACAATACTATTTTTTTTTTGTACTGATATTTATTGTACTGACTGTTTTATTACACTGATGACAATGGATGATTTGGATCCTGATATAAAACAATAAATACTGTGATTTCAAGAAGAATTATCATTTTTTAGGATTTTAAAAATTGAAATTTTAAAAATATCCTAAGATTTGATGCATATTTTTTGTTTATTTGGTCAGCCTATCCTCAGTGTTTAGCTCCTAAGTTATGACTTATATAATGAGGCACCCACTAAATGTGTCACATCATTGTTTGTTTTGTTAATGAATTGCTTACCAAGCTAGAGAGTTCCAGGTAGATAAGATGCTGATGAAAACGAGAAATATTTCATTTAATGATTAATGCTATTATTTTACATCCATTACTAAGAGTTTTTTTTTTAATGCATGAAGGAACTTTATACAGGAAATTTTAGGAACTTCCGTAACCCCCTCGAAAAGAATTCTGCAGCTTAGTGGCACCACATGCAAAAGTTCTCCTTTTCTATATTTCTGTAAAATAGAAACTTACATTTTAAATTTGCATATCAACATTTTTAAATATTTGTAGAATTTGATGTTGAAAAGCGTTCTATCGATTAATAATTCAATAATAATATTTTTCTATAATTGTATTTTATAATAAATACAATTGGGATACAATGAAACTTAGTGCTAAAGATTTTAATCTTCTGTTTATAATTTTCTAATGATATCTAAAGTATTTATCGTTTTGGTATTATAAAGCAAATTATAATTATTATTAATAAGTAAACTATTAATTAAATTATAATTGTTAATAAGCAAATTTAACTTGACTTAAATGCAAAGATTTTATGAATTATAGCAAACATTTCATTCGAGTATTTGCTTTCATTCAGTAAAATATGATATAAATTGATTAATGTTTGATATTGATTTATATTGTTAATATTTTTTTTGATAATATCTCTAGTATTTTTTGTGTAAAACTTTTCTTTAATGAAGAAAAACAATGTAGGGCACTATATTTGAGAAGAAAAAATTTTGAAAGATCAAACAAACATTTTCTTACGGATTTTTATGCAATCTTTTTAGGAAAAATAACTCATGGAAGTTAGTCGAATTTGAATTTCTAATATATGTTTAACATGCTGCCAATTACATCAGAGTGCATATTGACGAAAAATAAGATTAATTCATTTTTAAGTCATTTTAATGACTTATGCTTACATTATCTAATATGACAAATCATTTAATAAAGTTAAAACAGAATTTTGAAATAAGAAAAAAAACAGAATTTTTTCTTACATTTCCGCTCTTTTTTTTTTTTTTTTTTTTTTTTTTAAAAGCCGAGAACAATTTTTTATAGCATGTTGTAATTAATTTTTCACTAACACTTCATTTTATTTCTTGCGTTCATTCAACTCATTAAATAAATTCTTTCATATTCATTCATTTTTCCCATAAATAGAAATTAAAATATCTACTTTTTTTTAATTTGATGAAAATGAAGCATGTTTTTTAAGAAATTCAAACCATTACAAAAGCAAACATTTTATTGGTAAGGCTAATTATTTTTCTTGGACATTTAAAAATGTAATAAAAAATTCCCGAATCAAAATTTATTTATTTTTGATGTGTAAATTATTTTAAAAGAAAAAGCAGTTCACACAAAGTTCACATTTTTAATAGTTAGATTCTCGGTTTCTTTTACTTGTAACTCCAATTTCCTATTTATTTTTTTAACATAGAATATAGCATTACTGTAAATCTGAAAGCTATTTGATGAGCTGCAAATACCATCCTAAGTTAATTGCGCCTTTAACGCACGAAGCATATTGTTAGATTTGCCTTTATGCAAGATGAATGACAAGGAACATTCACTCAAACATCCATCCAACCTCAAATGACGAAGCAGAACTGAAAAATCAACAAAACAAGATCTTTTGAAAATTTGCCGAAAATGATTGCTACGTCCGTTTTGCGAAAGTTTTAGAAAGTGGGCGCCTTCCCTCTACCAGCAGTTTTAAATTGCTATTATCCAAATGGAATCGACGAAATCGAAATTGTGCGTAACTGGTTGTTACAGTCATATATAGGACGATAAACACCTTTCAGAATTTTAGCCACCTGGTTAGCTTTTTCGCCATTATAAAAGAAAAACTAAAATGTATCGAATTTTCTGTTTGTTGTCTTCTATTTTTAAAACCTTGTACTCATAACTGAATGAATCAAACAAAAAACCGCAAGAGGATATTTTAGTGTCAAATGTCACCTTTCCAACGAGCATAAATCTGAAATTGTTTGATAGATACCTCACGAGATAGCGATCACTACAGACGTCTACCGGAAAAAAATAATGGATAACTTTATCCCCAAACTAATATAACTAAATAAATAAATATATAGTATAAAATTCTTAATTTTATAGATATCCAAATATATATATCTACCAACTACCAAAAAAGTCGCTCCATTGGATATCCTACGGATATTTTAGATATCCCTGTGATGTTCTAATATCCAGTAGATATCTATATCCAAGATATCTATATCCACGAGATATCTATATCCAATAGATATCTATATCCAATAGATATCTATATCCAATAGATATCTATATCCAGTAGATATCTATATCCAATAGATATCTATATCCACGAGATATCTATATCCACGAGATATCTATATCCAAAATAAAATAGAATATACATGAAATTTGCAAATCGAATAATTCTCAGATATTTAAATGTTTTAGTTAATTTTTAATCATTATAAATATACCAGAATTAGAAAAAATTATGAGACTAATTCATTATAAAACCTGAAAATCAGTTGAATGTAATTTTCATCATTAAAGTATTTTGTAAATGATTTTTAGAAATTATTTACCAAGACATTATTTTGAAATATTGCATAGTGATAATATAATTTAAATAATTTTTATTTAATGTTTAATGTTATCACCAATATGGAATTTATTAAATAGTTTTTAAGCAAAAACTCAATTTAAAATGAAAAAATTTGGTATGTACAGTTATTTCCATAGTTTCATTTAAATAATTCTACTTTTCATTGTTTTTGTTTTCATCAGACATGAGTATTGAACTAAAATTCAGTTATTTACATACAGGGTTCAAATTTACAGGTACAAGTCAGTAAAGGACTACTGTTCAAAAGTGAAATGTACTGAAGGAATATTCAAATATTTTATTTAAAGTTTAGTATAGTATAAAACGATATTAAATTAATCACCTTGATCAGTTTAAAGTGTATTTCATATAATAAATGGACACATCAAATTATTTATATATTGGATTTTTGTTAAATTAATAACAGATTTTGTACATGAAAACTTTGCAAAATTCAATGCACAATGTGAATATGGCCAAAATTATTGTTCGAATTTTTCGAAATTTCTGCTTTTTATAATGAAAATAATAACAGAATTTGAATTATTCGTTCATTTTAAGTTGAATGCAGCCTTTAAATTCAATATAGATTGATTAGTTATCCACTTATAGCAATTTGTTAGAGTATCATATTCGTGTGATTATTTAGATCTCACGTATTGTCTATATTAAATCCTGGAAGAGACATCCGTACTTTTAGTATTTTCTGACCGTGGGGAAAGTACATTTTCGGCTAAATTTCTTTGTTTAAATATGTCACAACAACATACTAAGCATAGAAATGAGATATCAAATATTTTATTTAAAGTTTAGTATAGTTTAAAACAATAACGCGATAATAGTTTCGGAGTGTAAGACAACACCTTCATAAATAATATGAATAATAATTCAAATGATGAGAGATTTTAATCAGTAAATTTCCAAAAATGGTTCAAAACTCTTTTTTCTTACTTGCCACAGTTTTTCAGTCAAGATCCTACATACTGTATTATTTTACGCCAATATGAAGTAAATATTAGCGTTAACTTAAAGTAATATAAAGTATTTTATAAATATCTAAAAATTATAATCCTAAATTTGTTTTAATTAATTTTAAGATCGTTGAATTTCATAAAAATCTTTCTGGGTATCTTAAATATAATATTTAATAAAAATTTCCGTACGATGGTAAAGTATATTTTAAAATGTTTTTTTTTTCCCCATTTAATTGTATTGTAAAATGTATGTATTCAAATATATGGATTTTAATATTGGGGAATGTGTAGATTTTATATGCAAAATTATAGATCTGTATTAAAATCGCGAAAATTAATTTTTGATTTTGAATCGTAAAAAATCAAAAATATATACAGGTTTTAATATAAGCAAATGCATTACAATATTAGCAAATACATCAATATAGATTTAAATATTTGAATTTGTGCTTATGTGAAACAAGGAGAACTGCTAAGCGATTGAAATTTCATAGAAGAAATAAATACAAACATATCAATTTTAATATAAGCATATATATTGTAATATAGATTAAAGTATTTGCATTTGTTCGTGTGGAAGAATTTTTGAATGATTAAAATTTCAAAAAAAACAACGATCACCTTATTGATGCTTATAGACTATTATTTTTGTTTAAAAACTTATATACTTCGTGATATTCATTTAAATGTTTAATAAATTTTGATGTTGAATTTAAATGTATATAATAAAATATAAAAATTAATTTCTAATAATTAAAAAAAAAAAAAAATGCCAACGGCACGCGGTGTTCCCAGGTGGTCACCCTCCCAAGTACTGACCGCGCCCGATGATGCTTGACTTCGGTGATCGGACGAGAACCGGTAGTTTCATCATGGTATGGCCGTTGTCATTGTCTAAGAAGAGCATTATAGCTCCCCGTCTCAGAAGAGAGAGGTAAGTATGTGAGAGTCCGCTATAAAACCCATTACGGGTTGGGACTCGTGGAAATGAAAAGAAGGCGGTGTGGTATAAAAAGTCCGCTATAAAACCCAGTACGGGTTGGGACTCGTGGATATAGAAGGAAGGGGGCACTCTGGCCGTGCGATCGCGCGCTTTTTCGTTCGGGAGTGCCGGGGACGCTTTGCCGGGCGCGTGGCGCCCGTCAAGAAAGATACCCTCACTCCATCCTGCGCGATTGCACGTCCAGAGTGCACGAAATTACTAAAAATGCCTAGTAGCAGAGGCTTATTGGTATTCACTCACCGGTCCGGTATCTTATACATGAAAGGGTCACTGTTTTTTCTACAGCACATCGTCATCGACAGCCGTAGTATTTACCAAAGAGATTGAAACGAATCACGAGTAGAATAAGTAAAAAGTCTACGCATGCGCGGCCGCCATATTTGAAATTCATTGTGTTTACTATATCTTTTATAGCAGAATATTTTGGTAAGTACTATCAATTCTTTTAAATAAATAACAAGTACATATCTTTAAAATGCCTATTTATTTAATTCTGTCACTTTGTAGATTATATTTATTTTGTACTGGTAAAATGTAAGTCCGAATAAGAATTACAAACAATGTTTATAAATATGCATAATATTAATAATATATAGTAATTAAAAACCAGTATTGAAAATTACATGGACTCAGATCAACAATGTAGTGCCACAGTTAAAGATTTCAAAATACTTAACTCTTTATATAATGAGTCAAATATCTTTAGCAATTCAGTACCTAAAGAGAAATTAAAACAATGTTTTTTGAAACATAATTTAACTTGTGAATATATCCATTTCACTTTAAAAAACACTATTAAGCAAAAACTCTAGTATGGTTTGAAAACTAAAACAGTCTACTATAAGCATAAATTTACTTATTGATAGATTTCCTTTGTATAACTGATCATATCAATTTTAGGTAGCATTAGAAAGATAATAGATACACCTTTTCTCATTGGTATTTATTTGTTGAAAAGAAACCTGATATCAATGAATTTCTGGAAGAATTAGTTAAAGATTTAAAAATTGTTATGCTAGTCGTGCAATATTGGGTAAAAACTTTTCAATTTTTGTTAATGCAGTAATTTGTGATATCCATCAAGGGCTTTTGTTACTTGTACTAAATTGTTTACTGGTTACTATGGTTATGATAAATGGTAGGTAACAAAAAGGTAAATGATATCGAAAGATGACTTATCCAGAAATTAATGCTTCTTTGAGAAATGAGGTGACATAAATAATGATTTTCATTTTACTGGAGAATCCCCTTTTAAAGAGTTAAATATTGGAGTGATAAGCAAATTTCCTTTGGATTATATGCATTTTGTCTTTTTAGGCATTATGGGAATAATATGTTATCTGAGAAATATTACAACTGCAGGGCTCGGAGTTGTCCTGATATTCCTGAAATTCCTGATTTTTTAAAAAACGTCCTGAAATGTCCTTATTTTTCAAAATAAATCCTGGAATTCCTTAATTTTTTATTACATTCCTTTGAAAGTTTAATTTCAATTAATAATTTTATATTTTTCAGTTGTAAATTTTTCTTTCAGTGGAATATATTTTTTCTTTTAACTGCTTTCTATGCAAAAAGAAAGAGAAAAATTTCCCCCTTTTTTGTTCTCTTTCAAACCGGAAATAGGGTTGCCATACATTTGTCTCCGCCTCGTTTTCAGCCATTGCTCACGCATGTCTGAAGTCAAAAAAATTTAGGTTTGGGTTTACCATTAAATTCTATTT
>JAPDSC010115915.1:0-21401 GCA_026290005.1 Latrodectus geometricus | reverse complement strand
TGACAATTATTTTTATGTTTTTAAGATATAGTATTTAGTTTTATTTTGCGTTGAAATAAATGACTGAATTATGCACATTTCAGTTTGTTTTCGATTGACACGGTTTTACGTATAAGAATCCACGATTTCGATTTACACGGTTTTCTAAGGAACCTATCATCAGTGTAAATCGGGGGATAGGTGTATAATACATCATCCAGGAAGCTATGATAAAACGGGATTTTTTATTAAAAAAAGTTCTCACTTGCATAGTTTAGTAAGAAATTCCGTTAATCTGCGCTTTAGGACCCTACTCTGCCAACTTGGCGATAAATGCACCAAGCGTGGTAAACCGGACGTTTTTATACCCAATGAGCTCTTTATGGCAACCTCCATAGGAAATAATTTGCGTTTTTTCGCGTATGCTCATTAATTGGTTTTTTTCTTTTAGCGTTTTCATTAATCGTTAATTAGTTTCAGTTTGAAAAATCGGTCATTTTTATTGGTTGCTGATTAGTTAAAAATCGAATTCCATTATCGCCATGGCAACAGCGTTTTTGAAAATCCGCCAAGTACGGGACCCACAGCACACTTTCGCCAAGTTGGCAGAGTAGGGGACCTAAAGCGCGTTTTCACCAGAAATTCTTTCATATGGGGCTCTTTCCTTGAAAATTTAAAGATCATAGAAAAAATTACATAATTTATATTTGTTTATTGATATTTTCTCAAAACCTTTAGGAATCATATCTGATTTGAAATCAGAATCATTAACAGCACTGAAACGCTTTGTAATTAAAAGGGGTAAAAGCGGAGAAACATTTTCTGATAATCACGGTTCGATTATCATCTTTGCCAATGATTGGTTTGTCACTAATGATAATTTTTGTTCACGAAAGAGCGAGACTTTCCTTCAAACGAGTACTTCAATTTTGTTACACATTCACATACTTGTCTTGCAGAAGGTAGCAACAGTGCTTTTTTTTTATTTTCGTTTCATTGTAAAAAATCCTCTTCCATTCTCAACCATGTTCTTTAGCATTTATTCACTTGATATTTCTAGAGTACAAATCACAGCCGAATCCAAATTCAAATAGTTCTCAAAAGGAGCAGCAATTTCCCAAAGCTCATGAATGAGGGGTTCATCTTCATTTAACCCTTCTTTGCATGATTTTTTCTTTATTGGTGAAATAAATCAAGTTGATATCATTCATGTTCAAAATGAAAGGAAAAATGGTTAAAAAAATCTTAGTATATATTTATAGTATAAATTTAGCAAAAAACAATATGCTAAAAGTTTCCATCATCATCCAAAGTTAGATCATTAGCTTAGTACTAAATAGAAATAAAAGAGGAAAATAACACGTGTTACAAACCTTTCTTCCACTCATTTTCAATTTTTTAGCAAGAGAAACTCTAATATAATAAAACAAAATTATAAACGAAATCATACGTTTATTGCAACTACAACAAACAGCGGAATGAGACAACTTTAAGCACTGATAATGACACTTGTTTATTTTTGACAGCTATGTTTCTTTTTATGCAATGGACATTAAAAAGGTATCCAAACACGATCCACTTAAAGTGAACTTGTTCTTTTATATAATTTTTGGGCATTATAGGCTATGATGGAAATTTCCACCACTATACAAAGAAAGATTAAGTTTTCAATTCAATGGATTTCTTCTGATAGGATAACTTCTTAGTCAAAATGATTTGACGTTTTTTCTTCTGAGGCATCATTCCAAACACAGACTGACAAGTGCATTGTTCAGGAACAATGCAATTCCAAGACATAATCACTCCTTAACAAGTGTGCCCTTTTGTTTTTGATAATCTTTTGACAAATGAGTGGAAAGTCAGAGGAGGGGGCGGGGAAGAACTCCATGCGGATGGCGTCTAAGAAATTGGGTTCTTTAACCATCAATGTAATTAATTATCCCCAATTCAAAGCAATTTCGATTCTCCTATAAAAACGTCCATACCATAAAATGACAAAAAAAGAAAGAAATTTCAATGATATTTTGGTGCATTCGTGTAACCTCCAAAATTATGATGGAGTCAGAAAACAACAAAACTTATTTTCCAGCTGCGATTTCAATAACATGTGACTGACTGGAGCGCATTTTTACTTCTCTCTCCGCTCAGGGAACAGAAAGAAGTGCCTTCATGCATGCGCATAGGAGAAATACAGCTGGTAATGAGGTACTGCCATCTTGTGAGGCGTTAAAGTATTAATTATATTTTTCACCACAATATAAAATAAATGCTAACGAAAGTTGCATGAAAAGGAGTTCCTAAAAGTAAGCATTCAAAAAAAAAAATTTTTTTTTAATGGCGGGGCATTGGGAGATTGACCCATCACCCACAACAAAACCGAAAATTGCTACTCATTTAGCGTTACTCGGTGGGCACTTGTGAACCAAGTCACGGAGGCGAGTAGCATTACCCACGTCACACCACCACAAACCCGTTTACAGGGCGGGCCACATTCATCCATCATCTGAGAAGAAAGGACAAAAGAACACAGAGAAAGAAGGGAAACGTCCATGCCCAAACTGAGATTCGAACAAGGGACCGTCAGCCCAAGAGTCAGGAACGCTAACCACTCAGCCATTGGCTGGCTCATTCAAAATTTAAGTTCGTAAATGGGAATTAAAATTATCCTTGCGTTTGTGAGACTTTGTTAAGAGGTTGGTTAAATAACGAATATTCTTAAATTAGAAATTTATAAAAGCAAGCGTTTATTGATGCAATTTTGATTGAAATAGCAATAAGTACTCCTCAAGAATTGCACAAATGAAATAAAAAAAAAAAATAAATGCATTATTTGCTGTTTTTGGTTTTACATATTAAGTTGGGGAAAAAGTAATCCATTATTTTTTCGGTAGACGTCTGTAGTGATCGATATCTGGTGAGATATCTATCAAACAATTTCAGATTTATGCTCGTTGGAAAGGTGACATTTCACACTAAATTATCCTCTTGCGGTTTTTTGTTGGATTCATTCAGTTACGAGTACAAGGTTTCAAAAATGGAAGACAACAAACAGAAAATTCGATACATTTTCGTTTTTCTCTTGTAACGGCGAAAAAGATAGCCGGGTGGCTAAAATTGTGAAAGGTGTTTATCGTCCTATATAAGACTGTAACAACCAGTTACGTACCATTTTGGTTTCGTCGATTCCGTTCGGGTATTTTTGATGTTAGAGATGTACCTCGCATGTGGATACAGCATCGTCGAAAATGTCTATAAAATATCAAAAATGATCGAAGTGAACCGCATGTCAGCAGTCGTAACGCGCAAGACCTAAAAAATCTACATGAAAGCTGTTTTAAACCTTTTTACAAAGTGAATCCAAAAGAAGGTACATAAAAAGTTCACGTAAAAATAATGGATTTCTTTTTCCCCAACCTAATATATACACACACATTTTGACGACTAAAAAGTGAAACATACATATTTTATTTTTTAGTCATCAAAATATATCTATGATTTTCGATATCTACAACTATTTTTTCTCGTTCAAAAGATATCTTGAGTGTTATTTAATATATAAAAATTTTGTTATTACAGAAATAGATTTCATTTGTTTACTTTATTTCTGTGATAAAATCTTTTTCCCTATTATTCAGACCTTAAATTAAAAAAAAAAAAAAAAAAAATAGAATTATATGTAAATTACACATTTTATCTAATGTTTTCAAGACTTGCTGTTTTAAAAAATTCATGTACAGGCATAACAGATAAAAAACATCATGTTTGCTTTCTACCATTTTGGACAAAGAATCATTTTTACAATCAGTATTTTAACAATATCATTTTAAAATCATTTATCTTTTACTTAAGATAAATGCTTAATGATGCAAACACACGATAAGAAATGGATTTTTAAATTCCTTATAAATGGAGTTTGCATGTTACTAGAATTCCCCATTTTAAGGATACCCTAAGCGCTCGGTTCTCCCACAAAAGCACGTGTGAAAACCTGTTTCAGAGAAAAATTTTATCACTTTTTTGTATTTTTATGGTAAGAAGAAAAGTGTTGATTATAATCATATGTAGTTGCAGCCAATCATTTCCATAGAACTTAATACTTAAGAAACTGAAATTATAAAGTATTCATTTTAAAATGTTATAAATTCTTACCGGTCTCCATTAGAAACATTGCTCATTTATAAGAAAGTTCTGCCAATTGTGAATTTCGTCTAAATTTCAAACTGTGAGCTAAATATATCAGTTACTATTATTACAACTCTTGTGCATCTGGCTGAAATAATCCTCGTGATCAATTTTTGAAAAACTTTTGATGTACACAGATGGAAAAAAAAATCCCGACACCAAGAAGGAGTTGTGCTAGCAAAACGAAATTTGGCAGGCTTGTTCATACAACTGAAAGATGACGTCGATTCAAATTTTGTGCTAATCAGTGTGACGCTGGTAGCGACACACAGATGATGCAAATCAGGTTTGCTTTAAATACGCGCTGTAACGTTCCTAAGCGTTGTTTAGCGTCGAGATTTGATGCAGTGAGCTTATGCTAGTCCACAATGCCTTTAAGAAGACGACGAAGCCATTATCAACAGCTCACTTATGAACCAAGTCACGGAGTTAGAACCAGGTCGTATAATAGGCCTACGAGAAAAAGGATTTTCTTTCCGCGAGATTGCAGAAAGGCTAAGTAGGAATGCATCCACTCTGCATGAACGTTGGCAGCTGTGGTCAAGGGAAGGCACTGCCTCAAGAAGACCGGGTTCCGGGCGGCCACGTGGCACTACTGAGAGGGAAGACCGCCGTGTTCGGCGTATGGCCGTAGCGAATCGTACTGCGTCTGCAGCAGAAATTCGAGCAGCAGTTGACACAACAAACTGTTACCAATCGGTTACTTCAAGGACAGCTCCAAGCCAGATGTCCTGTAGCGTGCATTCCACTAACGCCAAACCACTGCCGTTTGAGACGTCAGTAGTGTCAAGCTTAGAGCTCATTGGAAGACAGAGTGGAGATCTGTTGTTTTCTGATGAAAGCCGATTCTGTTTTGCTGCCAGTGATGGCCGTGTGTTGGTTAGGAGGAGGCCAGGTGAGAAGCTGCAGCCATCCTGTCTGCGGCCTAGACACACTGGACCTACACCTGGAGTTATGGTCTGGGGAGGAATTTCTTATGGCAGCAGAAGCACTCTCGTGATTATCCCACTCAGTCTGAAAGCAAATGTGTACGTCAGTCTGGTTATTCAACCTATTGTTCTTCCTTTCATGAGTAGGAGGTGTTTTCCAACAGGATAACGATCGACCTTATACTGCTGTTGTAGCCCAATGAGCTCAACAGGATGTCGACATTTTGCCTTAGCCTGGCAGATCACCAGATCTGTCTCCAATTGAGCACGTATGGGACATCATTAGACAACTCCAGTGTCATCCACAACCAGCATTAACCGTCCCTGTATTGATCGAACGAGTGCAACAGGCATGGAACTCCATCCCACAAACTGACATCCAGCACCTGTATGATTCAATGCATGCACGTTTGTATGCTTGCATTTAAAATTCTGGCGGTTACACTGGTTATTAATGTATCTGTATTTCACTTCTGCAATGGCTCTTCTCGTGCTTAAATTAACCTGTGATCTTAAAATTGTAATCAATTACGTAAGTTACCTGTATAAATGTATTGCTGAAATTTCATCACTCTACAAAAATTATTTCTTTGTGTTCGGATTTTTTTCCATGAGTGTATAAGGACAGCTATTTAAGTGCAATAAATGCAACAAACAGCTTAAAGTAAAAAAAAATATGATCTTCACGCTAAAATTACATTCATGCAAGTAAGCTAAGGAATTGTATAATCACATATGAAATGTAGACATTAATATAAATGGTTAACTAAGAGGTTTTTAAAGAACTATTTTGTTAAATCAATTGTTTTATCATATTTCACAGAAAACATACAACAAAATGTGGTAATTCTGAATTTTTTAAACAGAATCTCATATAATTTGTAGATGAGCTACAGCAAGTTGTAAATTTACTTTCTTAAAATACCTAACAGTAAAAGAAGATAGGGAATTTTTTAGTTGATTCGAATAATTTCATTTTAAAATAATAATTCTAAGTGACCATTTCAGTAGATTCAGTCCCAAAACTCTTTTATTTCGTTAATTTCCTATTTGTGACTTGTAAATGCTAGAGTTTAAAATAAAAAATACTTGAATTTAAAAAAAAAAAAAAAAAAAAATTCATAAATGAAAATACAAATAGGTTAAATATAGGAACAATAATTTCAGAAACGTAAATATGAATTCTAAAAAACGAACATGAATTGTAATGAAAACATAACAACATTCGCAAAAATAAATATAAATTATAGAATAATTTAAAAAAGAAAATATATAAATTATTATAATTTATATTTAAAAAAGCATTTAATTGTAAATACAAATTATAAAATACACTTTAAATTAACAATTTATTTAAAAAAATGTTTTTATTTTAATAATATAAATGCCCTACATGTAAACTAAAGAAAGGATATGTGGACACAAAACAATCAATATAGAATAAAAAAAAAAAGATTTATTTCAAATAATGAAATAGAACAATAAATTCTGGAATCTAAAGAGTCAAAAATTCTAAAGAATACATTAAAAAAATCCAGATGAACAATCCTCACAAAATTTTTTTAAAATATCCGAAAATGGATGAAATATTCTAAATTTTCTGGCGATGACATAAATACTAGAGATGGAAGAGAAGGGTTGCCAAAATGAAATTTTCTGCATACTTCTTATTATTCTGGATATCTATGATACAATGAAAAAAATAAACGGCCAGATAAACAAGGAAATCCGCAAAAAATTCAAAAAATCACATCTTGGATTATATGGAAGCTCTGCCATTTTTATCATCTAATACTTATTTTTCTATTTCATGAACTTCTGGCTTTACTAGCTATTCTGTCCATGATAAGCATTCATCCGAGTAACATTGGATTCCATGAAACAAGCAAATAAGCCTTTTCAAATGTCCTTAAATTAGATCAAATACACAGTATTTTTGGAACAGGCCTATAGATTAAAGGAACCAAACAAACTTTTGACAAAAATTACTTTATATAAAAGGTGAACAAATTAAAATGCAGCTACTTCAAGACTTTGACGAAAAAAATTTAATTTTCCCTCTTATTCTGTTTGAAATATATAAGTGACTTTTTTTGTTTGCAAATTTCAGACAAGTGACATTGAAATAAGAGACTTGGTTTATTTGTCCCTCAACAGACATTTTTTTGCTCATGAGTTCTAATTAAAGACCTGTGGCTTAAAGTGGATTCCGAAGTACTGCCAACATCCACACCCAAGGAGAAGTTCGAGCCCACAAATTGTTGAACCGTCAGCCAGAGCGCTAACCACATTCAGCTGCCAGCCTGGACCAAAATAAGGAGCATCAAACAATGATTTCCACTGGACACATGTTTCCAATAATCTTCAAATTTGGTTTTACCTTAGTATATTAAAATCAATCAAATCTATTTCACTCGCTTTAAGTGTTTGTTTGCAATTCATTTGCAACCCCTTCTTTTACAAATTAAAAAGTTGCTTAGCCATTATCGGAATATGTTGCATTTGTATTTTTTACATGCTCATTTGTACTTTTTACATACAAGTAGATGTTTAGGAATTTTTTATTAATTTATAAACTCGTTTGTTGGTAACTTTGACTCCATTTTAGCATCAATGTTCATTGTCAAAAGTGATCTAAGAAATAAAATTTTTTATTCAAAATCTATGAATAATAAATATTTTAAAAATAGTCAATGATACAGCATTTTTCCAAATTTATTGTAAGCAGTATTAAAATAACAGTTTTGTTAGATTTATTTTATTACAAAAAATTTTCTGATATTTGTTCTTTCATTTTTATTTAAAATTGCTAAATTCTTGTTGTATTTGAAGTCAGGGAAAGCAGAAACATTAATTTAAAATTAATCTTAAAAAATATAATTCCATAATTTATATTATAATACATTCCATAAGCAATAAATGAAAGTTAAAAAAATCAGTTCAGAAGATTTTAAATTTGTTAAAGCAGATTCATTACTATATTAAATAAATTGCCTTATATTAATCTGTAAAAAAATATTTTCCACAGGAATTTCGAATTTTAGAAAAATATTTAAAGAACTTTTCCACACACTTTTGTGGGCTTAATAACACAATTTTATTTTTATTGTTAATATGTATTTAACAATGCTAGAATTTTGACACTTCTAAAATGAAGCGAAAACATTAAACTTAGCAAAATATATTTCCTAATGTAAATAAAAATTGTTCAAAATGTTTTGTTTTTTTTTAAACTAAGAAAATAAAAGCAGAGTTTGATTATTTTTGTATCTAAAAACATCAACAATTTAATGAAACAAATGAAGAAATGTTATATTAACTATAATTAAGAACACTAAATAAGCATAGAAACATTTATTTAGAAAACGCTTTGAATATGAGTTGTGCATGAGTATTTAAAAAAGCTTTATTGAAATATTTTAATAATAAAAAATATTTTTTATTTTAAAGAACATTTGTAAATTTATTCATATGAAAACAATATGCATTTTTCAAATGTCAAAATAATAAGCATTACATTTTAAAGTTTCCATTAATTCAATAGGAAAGGTACAAATTTTATTGGTACTTATCTGTTATCATATACTTTTATATCTTTCAAAATTTATTAATATAAACAATAACTTTCAAGATATCATTTAATCCTTAAACAGAGCTCGAATCAATATTTATAGTTTACAAAGTGGCACAGTTAGCAGGAAAGTAACATTTTATATATATATATATTTATATATGAGAGATATATAGAAAATAATTTATTTTACTCATTTCAAGATTTTAAAATATCCAGTAACAATTTCACAGTATTCGACACCTTAACAGGCATTTCAGGATCATCTTTACATTTCAAAAGAAACTGGTGAATATTTAAAGACTTGAAAAATAACATAGCATTCTCGCTTGCTACGCACAATGTTCCCACAGCGACTAAAGTTCGGAAAAGAGCCTCAAAGTCATCCAAGGCGTATAGAATTTCACTCACATCTTTGCAATAACTGTCCTCATCAATGGAAACTCTGTTGTAAGCAGCGACAGCATAATTCATGAACAGTGATGAACAAGCTTTTTGCACATTTTTGTCTGAAGAGAACATAACTTCCTTCACTGAAGTGCAAATTTTGTTCTGGTAATTTAAGAGCACTTTTTCGCCATCCTCCGAATCAAACAAATTACAAAATATTTTAATAACTAGAAGACTATTGACAGATTTCTTAGTACTTCTTATCACATGTAATAGATGATTTATAAAAATCTGGTCTGCT
Organism: Latrodectus geometricus; assembly: GCA_026290005.1. Lineage (NCBI taxonomy): Eukaryota > Metazoa > Arthropoda > Arachnida > Araneae > Theridiidae > Latrodectus > Latrodectus geometricus. Next base: position 12,049 of record JAPDSC010115915.1, on the reverse strand, counting down.
ACCATTTTCTGCCGAATGGTTTTACATCGAACAGCAAGCCTAAGCAGATCTAAAGCTGGAAACAGGTATTCTGAAACGAAAAATTAATTTAATGTAGCTAAAAACCAAACGAAGATAAAAATAATTGGATAGATCAAAAAAAATTTCAAAGTTAGAAAATATTTTGAAACACATCAATAAAATTTATATAATTATGCAGTCTTTTTGTAAAGAAAGATTTCTCTTTTTTTCCCTTATAAATATATATATATATATATATATATATTATATATATATATATATATATAAAACAAGAAATACAATGTATAGAAAAAGCAAATACAATATTAATCAAAAAATAAATAAGTATAAAGGCAATCACACATACCAGCGCAAAAGCAGCTATTGTGTGAAATGCTGATATAAATTAAGTAAAATACATTTAATAAAGATAAAACAAAGAAGAAACTATACAATTTAATATTAATAACACAAAATCAGGAAAAAGTCAAGATAAACAATGTAATATAATATAATTAAAGAAAAAGCATAGGGACCACGTCTTCATCAGGAGGGAGATGGTCAGCTAGGCAAAACAGACACCCTTTTCTGACAAATATATATAAACAAATTATTAAATCCAAAGATACTTGGATTAATGACAATAATAGACCAGTTTTAGACTTTCTCTCAAATAATTTTATATATAATATTAATTCATTTGATTTTAAAGATCTTTTTACAAGTATTCCTATTGACAAATTAAATGATGTTCTATATTTTTATTATCAGAATTATAGAGACTTATTAGATATTGATTTTAATTACTGGAACAATTTTGTCAAACTTTGTATACATAATAGCTTTATTTTTAATGATGAAAATATTTTTATACAAAATTGCGGTATTCCACAAGGCTCAATTTTTCAAGCACACATGCAAATTTATTTTTGCATTATTTTGAAAAAAGTTTTATTTTACAATATCCTTTTGCTTTTAGATACATTGATAACTTTTTTAATTTCAATAATTCAGATTTCAGTGATATTTCTGAATCAATTTATCCTAAAGAACTTTCTCTAGTTAAAACCAACACTTCTTACAATAATAGTGAGTTCTTAGATTTATTTATAAACATTGAAAATTCAACAACCTTTATTGATATTTACGATAAAACTAATCAATGTAATTTTAGAGTTATAAAACTAATTTATGGAAATCAAACATCTCTTTAAAAATTTTACAGAAATGTAGTACTTAATGAATTAAAACGCATATATCTTATTTGCAATAATCTAAAATTTATCAAAAAACACGTTAATCGCTTTATTAATCAACTTAAAACTACTGATTTTCCTATTAATTTTTTTTAAATATGTAGGAAGTAGGGAATCGCTTATAAGATTGAAGTAATGCATAGTTTTCATAACTAAAGAAGGGCCACCCAAGCATTAAAGTTCTTATAAGAATCCCAAAAAGACCTACTTTCACTTTAATCATACTTTAATATTTAATCTACATTAAACATTTCAAACTACTTTAACTTCTTAATTTAACTTGTAAAGAAATTTCTTTTATTACTTTTGGTAACCATATTCTTCTATATTTGATATATTTTTTCTCATTGTATTGCTTTGCCTATTGTTTTGGTTATTTTTCAATGTATTAATTTGATTCCATTTATTTCAATTTTGATATAGTTGTATTTTCTTCTTATAGAGATACTCTTCGGGGGAATAACAGGAACATATTTAGACCTTTGTCTTTCGTGTTTGTCAGAAAAGGGTGTCTGTTTTGCATAGCTGACCATCTCCCTCCTGATGAAGACATGGTCTTTATGCAGTTTCCTTAATTATATTATATTACATTGTTTATCTTGATTTTTTCCTGATTTTGTCTTATTGATATTATATTGTATAGTTTATTCTTTGTTTTATCTTTATCTATTAAATGTATCTTACTTAATATCTATATAAATATAATACTATGTGTTTGTGTTTTCACAACGTGTTTTGTCCTTTCTTTGTGTGTGAATGTGTTTTGATCAAATGTGTTTTGTTAATACAACCTATTTAATACAATATTTAATTTTTAAGTATTTTCTCATTTTATCCATACATTGAAGTCAATTACTGGCCTAAAAAACTCAAGTGTAAGGAAATTCTTCATACCACTTCTATAGTTTGAACAAACATAACATCTACTGTGTAAGTCCCATTCAATGTAAAATAAAGAAGACTTCTAATCAGGATAAGGTTCACATCCATGGGAAGACAGTTTCATTTATTTGTAATAAAATGCTCTTATAAGTAATCTTAGCCTCATGTTGCCTTCTGCTTAACTGCTTCTCAATTAGGTTATAAATTACTGAATTAAAAAATAATTTAACATATATACATTGAAGAATAAAATTTTATAAATAATGGCAACATTTGATAATGCATACTATCCAGTAGAAACGGTATATAACTTAATTATGGAAAATCTGAGGCAGCATTCCCATTTAGGAAAGACTGTTAATATAAAAAAAGTTTGACAGAGAGCAGTTATGATGACCAGACTAGGAAAAAATTTATCTAAAATTGCATGGCACTTCAGCTGTTTGAGAGGTATTGGTGGGAATACTTATACAAAGAGAATAAAGGACACTGAAATGAGTACTAGACACTGTGGTTTAGACATCCTACATTTTTAAAGACACAGGATATGAGAGGCTAACTTTCTAGATAATGAGATTAGTGCTAGATTTTAACAGACAATGCAGAATTGAATAATTAGAAATACTTCTACTTTGACTTGCATTGTAATCGGTGGTCAATATCTTACACAGATCTTATTTTACCAAGTAAATCCGCTTCTGATATCTTGTGTTGTTAGTGGCAGTGCAACAAAGCAGTTTCTACTACTTACAAAGACTAGTTGCAAGTAAAGCAGTTTTTCAAAAATAAATACTTGAAACGAGTCTTTGGGTCATCACAGCCAGTCTCCTGTCAAAATCCCTTAAATCAACAGTTTTTACTGTGAAACACATATAATCAGACATTATGCTTCAAATTCTTTGTAACGAGTTATACATCATTTCCCCTGGATCATGTGCCTTTTATATTATAAAGTGGCCTGAATTTGGGGTCAAATAGGTAATCTTTGATGGTATTGTGGAATGTTACTCAGTACTGTTGATTCTCTCTACCTGTGAGATGTAAAGTCATTAGTGACTATTCAGATAGAAGAGTAGTTGAAGCAGTTGTTCCTAATTCAGAATGAGTAGAGAATTATTACAGTAGTAATTCACACACACATAAGCTATCATATTTATTTTTATTTTGATGTTGTTGTTGTCGTGTGCCAGCCAGGCTGGCAATATGGGGTGCCCTGCTCCACTTTTCCAACTGAACCATATTTGGTATGGAGTCCGACTTCCTCAGTACACACATGCCATAGGTACCCATTTATAGGGTAGGCAACCATTCACACACAAAGACAAGAAAGAGAGAGAGAAAGTACATCCATGCCCGAGCCAGGATTCGAACCCAGATCCCACCCATCTGTAGTCAGGTACGCTAACCACTAGACAGGTTGGGCGGCTTTTATTTTGATGGTAGTATTAATTAGATTTAAGATGAAAATAAAGCTGTAATTTTTTAAGAAGCAATTTTAAATTTTGTTCAAAGGAGTTTTTAAGTAAACATTAGTCGCACTGTTTATTTCACTGGCAAGAAAGTCTATAAAAAGTCCTCTCAGAAGGCAACTATGCAATGGATACTTTAAAAATCCTCACAACAACTATCTGTTCCGCTGAAATGTCATGCATTTTTTTGAAAAATAAAACATTGATTCTAAGTGAATTTCAAAGTCTTATTCATTTTAAAGTTAAAGAGTGAAAATAAAAATCCTTAAAAAGAAAAATGCACATTTAATGAATATTTTATTTCTTTCTTAAAGAATATAAGAAAATCCCTCTCAATCAGTTTTGAAATTACACGTGAGACTGCACATAACTGGAAATATATATTTTATCATATTAAGTTGAAAAAATGCTGCTATATATAAATGGAAGATATAAATTGCAGTTTTTTGTTAGAAATTTGAGTGTATAAAAAAACATTCACATTCTAAAAGAGAAGCTCTAAACAATGCATATATGATAAACTTTTTACAGACATTTATCATGATCAATTTTTACTCAGGTATTACAGAGTTACCTCATCAGATTCAGTATGTAGCTAAACTAAAATTGTTGCATGGGACATTTTTCCAGGGAAAAAAGAATTAAGTTCATTCCAATTAATCCTTCAGATAACTGTTTACATTAAAGAACATCTTTTGTTACATAAAGAAAAGTGAACATCGTATGATTGCCATGGTCTAGTAAACAACAGGTTAAACCTGTTAAAGCAGTTGGTTTTTGGTGAAAAATCATTTGGTAGGAAAATATACTGAAGACAAGAGTTTAAGGAGGCAATAATTTTACGATATCATAGAATCTTAACTGATGTTATTAGATCACTAATTTCTAGTATGCCATGAAAACATGCAGCTGAATAATGATCTAAAAAAGCAATCATTACATAAAAAGTACACATCAATGTTTAGATATTTTAATATAATTAATTAATAATCACTGTGCTTGAAAGGAAGAGATTAATATTTCTTGATTATAAAAAATTATGATAGTCGAAACTTTACTATTTGTTAAGGTATTATTAATATTCCCCTCTAAACAAGTATAAAATTGTAGCTAAATGTGTCGCTATTAGAAAAATCAATCTAAATATAAAAAAAGCAGCTTCAGTATCACATAAGAACAAACATGTATAACAATAAAGGTGCTTTAAAATGTATTATCGCTATAGTTTAAAAAAAAATAATACTTTAATAAGATAAAAATATAATAAATTCAGCATGGGCAGATTTCAATAAGCATTCTACATAAAAATGATATTAATATGAAATTTAGTTTTGTCCCTTTTCACAATGAGATTTATTTTTCAGAGCATTATAATTTAAAATCGATTTCAAAACATACAAACATAAACATTCAAATGGAATTTGAAATGTGCAACTGTATATCAAATTAAAAGCCTTCATACAAAATAAGATGAAACTGAATAATGTCACAGACTGGTGCATATTATTATGCAAGAAGATAATATTAATGCTCCTGTCTATACCATTTTCTAAACTATATATTATGAAGGAGCATTAATAGTAGCTCACCATATTATACTATCAGAAAAAAATATTTCCTAGTTCAATGAAAACCTTATAAAATAACATAAATATTTATGCAGAGCTAGCAAGCACACAACATTTTTTTATGTATGATCCAGTTCAGATTAAAAACATGAAAAAATACTATATCAGTCTGCTTAATACAGGAAGTTTGGACTAATTAGTCTGGTCAGTGGCAATTGTCACAGCTAAAAGGACAGTCCTTTTCAAATGACGATTAAGGGTATTATGAATTGGTGTTTAGACTCGTATTTCATGTTTCTTTAAAATATTTAATAAGCCAAATTTAGTGCCCTTTTTTCTGATTTTTTCTATCGAAAACGGAATATATCTTGTTACACGGCATTATACAGGCATAAACAGGAGTAAGCCTTCTTATGATAGACAAACAGTACGAATATTTTAAAAATAATACACACATAAAAAATCCAACAATAATTGCGTAATTTAATAGAATATCTATAAATTTAATAAACAATAAATAATAATAACTGTGTTGACATAAAAATTAAGCTAGTTATTATTGCTACTGAGAGATAAATATATGAAATATATTTATGCCTCAGTAATGATTAAAAAAAAAAATATTCATGTATCAGCTTATAATGATAGTATATGATAATATACATGAAATTTAAAATACATTGAAAAAGTAAACTTTTCAATGTTTGCTATTTTATTATATATTTATTACTTAATTATGTTCCATACTTTATTTAAATTATGAAAAAAAATGAGAAAAATTATAAATACATACCATCACTCCAAGTTAATATTGTATCTAAGGATTGCATTTGTTCGTTTGTTACTTCATCAGGAAAATTAGCTAACAAGGCAAGATTTTCAATATGTGTTGGGTCTACAAAGTGTTCCTTAGGGACCCGAGAACTGAATTCAAGCAATTTTCCTTTTAAGCCAGCAATATTTGCAACTGTATACATAAAGTATTCCTTCACAGGGAAATAATTATTTTGCACTAAAGTTGGCTCAACAGCTAAACAATAAGTAAAATAAACAATTTACTAAACATAATAAGATAATTAATCTATTTAAGATTAATATTCAGATACTTTCTTAGCAATCAAAATTAAAATGTATTAATGAAAATTTAATTTAAAAGTGAAATTCACATTTACTTGTAAATTAATTTCACTTGTTAATTAAATTTGACAGATAAGATAATTTACACAAGATAATTTACAAATGAAATTATAAATAAAGACACACAAGATAATTTACAAGTGAAATTTATGAACTTTTTCTGACTTTTCAGAATCAGGATATTATCAAATTTAAGAACAAACTCCAAAGCATTTATGCTTTTTTTAATTAAAATAGAATTTTATCTCTGAATTTAAAAAAAGAGATAGCTTATTCTTACAGCAATTCAATTTAACAAAAAAATTTAGCTTAAAAATAAATTTTAAAACATTATAATTTTATCTAAAATGTTTGATAATTTCTCAAACAGTTTGTTTTAATGCATTTATTTAATATCGTTATGTATATTTTAACTTTCTTATATTGTTTAGAGGTTAAATTCTCCTTCAATGATGACAGGGAGTTTGATTTTTTTAAGTGCTTAAAATACCTATAGTAAAGAAATGAAATATATTATAAAGGAATAAAAACATAAGCTATTAAAAGAGAGGAGATAAGTATAAATAGTCCATTTATTCAATGATGATAAATTATTCCTGCAAACTGCTTCATAATACTTATCACTACAAGCCCAGAATTCATGGAACACTTTTCTATATTAAGTAAAATTACTATGCCAGCAACAAATTTTAAGAAAAGTAAAAAATGATGATTTAAAATTTTAAAATCATGTTATCTATTTTTAAAAAATGAAAACAATATAATTTATTTGCATATACTTGGGACGCTATAAAACTTTTCATGTTTTTTGAAAAACATAGGTGATGAAAATTTAACAGTGCTAATTAGATTATCTTTAAAATTTTTAACTACAAAAGCTGGTTAAATTTTCACAAAAAATCAAAACTCCAGTTGAAAAGAAACTATACGAAAAACTATAATTGATAATTATGGTATATCTTGTTCTTGTTAATTTTTGAACTGCTTATGTAATTCCATATACTTATAAGTAATTTTTCAGTTTTTTGCTAGAGATGCCAGTAAAAATTACTCAGTGGATGTGATAACTTAGGATTCTTCCAAACTTTGATTTTAGGCAAAAATCTTGTGAACGATTCTTCAGTACTTTTACCATTTATTTTATCATTCTAAATATTTAATGATAGTTTAATTCAGTGTTACTCAAGCTTTCGAATAAATGAGACTCAAGTTTTGAGAACTTCTTGTGATATACCATATTTAAAATAATTGCTATTTCCTTTATGTACATAAGTACTTCTTTATTACAGCTTTAACTAATAATAAAGCCTGCCCTTAATTCATCTATATTTAAAAAATAATTTCAAAACAATTATACAAAAGATAATCAATAATTCATGAAAAAATAATTAATATTTTCCACTTTTCCATATACAATTCTTTGATGAAGGGACTTTTTGCAATACAACACACACCTAATTTGTAATCATGTTTATAGACACATTTTGAAATTTTACAGTCATTGGTTTTTAAAGCAATTACTGATACATTTAATAATATTAAGCATTTCTGGTAATGATAGTTTAGGAAAAATCTTTGATGAAAAATGCATGAATGCATTTTTCGACTTAAATTTTCCAGAGTCATATATTTATATAAAGGTCAAACAATGATACTTCTAATGCTAAATACTATAAACAATGATACTTTTGTTTGGTGTTTATTTGAGTTGTTCTTAGAACATCATTATTTTCTATTTATAGAAAAACCTGTCTTTATTAGCAAAGTTAACAGCCTCATCTGAATATAACATTTTTGACTCAAGGAGATTTGAAGGCAGCGTAACAAGTGAAAATCTGACAACACAATATCAGGATGTGAAAATCTGACAGCACATATATCGGATGGAGAAATACATCCCATCCATACTCCACTAAATTTTGATGGATTGTCAAAGATATGTGTAACTTTGCATTGTCATAGTTGAACACTTTTCCTTCACAAATTACTAGTTCCAAATAATTCTAGATGACATCATTGTTCAAACTATCCAATTACCTACAGTACACATACCAAATGATTGTCCCATTGGTTGGAACTGAAAAAACAATACACCTAAGTAAATCTACACTGAGAACATAAATTTCCTCTAATGAAGTTTTGAACCCATTGATGATGAATCATCACCAAGAGATCACATTGTTGCAAACAGTCCATTTCTCATCATTAGTTATCATTTACTTAAGAAAAAGTTCGTTTTCTGCACATTTTATGAAAAAGTCACAACCGTTTATTCATACCATCAAATGAACATCTTTAAGTTCATGAAAACCTGAAATGTATTTGATTAGCATCCTAATTTTTTTGGGAGGACACAAACACTATTTTTTTATATATACTGATCTTTAATGCCATTGTAATTTCTTGTATTATGTAATCAGAGTTAGAGTCAATGATTGTCTATTATGTCATCATCAATATGGGCATGTTTCCTTGATGCAGGAACATCTTTCTATTAAAAGATTATCATCTCAGAATTTCTTGAACCAGTTTTCGCCCTGCACAGCATCATCATCATAAACTTTATACAATTTTTCATTAGTTTGAAGTGCCTTTCTGCTTTTTCAGAAGCAAAACCCAGTAGAATGTGGAGAAAAGTAACAATTTGGTTTTTCATGTCCAACATGCTATCAAATCTCCAAATTTAAACAAAATTTCTTAATTTATAAAGAAATTTAAACTGTTAGCTATCAAAAGTATAACTACTATTACAAATGCTTAATGTACTTTAGAACACATTGATTTTCCATGTTTAACATGATAGCAAATCTCCAAAACTCAACAAAATTGTTTACATTGTACTATTATTGTAAAGTACAATTTTCAATTGTTATATCACTAAGTCACCAGTTAAAGTTTCAGTGTAATCAATGATATAACAATTATTAATAAAAATGCTTCAATTATTTCAACCACTGCTACATTCTGCCATACAAAATTTTTACAATCTTGGATATAATATATTTTTATTTCAAATAAATTATTAATTCTCAACTTTTAATCCAGGAGCTAAAAACAACATACTATTTCATGAACTTTATAAAATTTTGGAACAAAATAAGAAAGTTCCATCCTCGTTATTCGATACAAATTATTTTAATTTTTCAAATGTGAATTTTAAAAAAATGACAATTAAGGGAATAAATTTTCAACAAGAATTCTTTAAGACTTACCAACCAATTTAAATATGTAATCAGCAATCTCACTAGTGTGACTTATTGCTAAAGAATGCTCAGCAACAAATTTCTGAGCAACTTCCCAAGGATCATCCCCTTTCCTATATGTCACTTTCAAAAACTGGCCTTTTACTTCTACCAAAAATTCAATTTCCTGAAGAAAAACACATACAATTATTAATTATTACATATATAATTAAAATTCATTGGCAAATAAAATATTTTGCAACATTTAAAAATATCCTATACTTTACTTTTTCATTAGAATGATCACCACCATTACCAAGAGAAGATTCTTTGTTAAATAATTCTACTGGAATTTGATCATGCTTTCCTGCAAAAGTATTGGTCTCAATGATTTAATAATACTTACAAAATCATACTTTTTTACCATTAAAGTATACCTAGGTTTTTCCTTTAAAGCAATATTCAGCACTTAATATTTACAAATAAATAATGAAAACTCGCTATTGCAGAAGGTCACTTTTTTAATTAGCTAGTTTTTCTCTTTTTTCCCCCCTTTTTAAATATTTAATGAAAGAAAATGTTTGAAAGAAATTAGCTAGGTAACATGTGGCCCTAAATATTCCTTTTGGAATTCTGAAATGCTTTTTAACTAATTCCTTCTGTGGTTACCTTTAGTATGTAAATAAATAATTTAAAAAAATCAATTACCAGATACAATTAGCTGATTATTCACAAATGGAAAGAATATTGAACTCATTATGAAAGATAATACTGAAATTATTAACAGAAAGGAATAATTTTCATCTTATTTATTCCATGGTCAATGATTAATAAATAAAAGAATTAAAATTCAACGGTTAAATTTTTAATTATTTTATCAAATAAAAAGGAATACCAAAATGTTTTAGTTAACATATTTTTTAATTAATTTTAATAAATCAAAATAAAAAAAGATATTAACTATTACACAAAAAGATGTATGTTACATTTGCCTCCACAATTTTCTGAATTGTAAAACTTTAAGTCACATAAAATGCCACAAATGCTACACTATTTCAGCTTACTTTTTACAGCTATAAAATATAGAAGAAAATATAGATAGAAAATATAGAAGAAGATTTTAACAGCTATAAAATATACTATTTGAAGTAATGGAAATGGATTGGAACTAAATTAATAAATAAAAGAATAAAGCTTTTGAAATATTCAATGATACAGAATATCATAAAGTTATAAGGGGCAGAATTTTTAATTAATAACAGACTTTATTTTAGACAGCAATTATTAGGAATGAAACCAATAGTTTTAGAACAACTATTAACTTACAAATTTTATTTAAAAAAAGTAAATTTCTTTCTAACATTATAAATATCAAAATATAGAATCAACTATGTATATATAATATAAAATTTTAGTGATCTTTTTAAAATATTTCTTTTGATGTAGTTTTTATTTATTCTATATTTAAATTGCAAATATATATATAAAAAAAATAGTTTTTGGGAACAAAAAAATAAAAAAAATTTCTGTTGTGAAAACTGAAAAAACTATTATATTTTTAATTTTCAGAAGAACTTCATAACTGCATAACAAATCCATCTCTCCTTTTTTTTTTTTTTTTTATTACCTTAACATTGGATTTAAAAAAAACTGTTGTTTTATAACTTGAAGATAAAGGAATAGACTAAAGATTATGTGCAATTTCTTTTTTTAAAAAAAAAAAAAAATGTGGCAGCAACATACTAAGTTATGAAATTTATCAAAATATTTTAACCTGCTAAAATATAGGCTCACTGTGACCAAGTACTAGGATGGGATGCTTTGTAGCATGAAGTTAATGGTTCGATTCTAGCCACTGTTGATCAATGGAAGATGAATGTTGCGTATCTGTCTCCTGTGTGCATGTCTGTAAGCTTATGTGCTTAGAGATTTTTTGGGTTTCCTCCCTTGTGACACATAAATACTGTAATATCTATAAAAAAAGTTCCTTCCAAAAAGCCATTCATATAGCGGATCTAAAACGTCTTACCTTCAACCGTTAATCAACTACATGGTATCAAAATGCTTAAGAATGAATTTATTATTTATGATAATATGGGGATTATACTTATTTAAAGCATGTTTATAATATTATCTACAGTAGAAAAAATAACGATCATGATGCTCCTCTTAGAACCTAATAAAATCCTTCAAACCATATTTTATTAAAATTAAATTTTAGAGGAAATGAATAGTACAAATAAATAAGTTCCATAATTTTTTATACATTTTAAAATTTAAATAAAACGAATAATCAATAAACGACTTATAGATTTTGTCTGTAAATACTGATGTTTCTTAAATTGTTCTTTTCAATGAATAAATAACTTCAAATAATAATAATAAGATAAGTGATGAATAGTTCTTTGTATCCCCTCTGTATAGAGTGACAATTTGCTCAAATAACAAATATTTCCTTCTCTGTGTATTTTATTTATTATTTTTATTACTTTTTTTGCATAAAGTATGTGTATATTACTTTTTTATAATTTATGAAAATTGGAATAAAACTATTA
>JAPDSC010115898.1:0-26069 GCA_026290005.1 Latrodectus geometricus | reverse complement strand
ATATATATATATATATATATACATATGTTAAAGTAATTCATTTAGTTTTAGTTTAGTGTGCTGCTAATTTACTTATTTTTTAATTATCGTAAATCAATATTTAGAGTATACATTAGAATGAAAAGATAACAACTGATTGAACGACATTAACATACTTAAAGAAAAATATTGTTATCAATTATGAATAGTCGACTCTTTGCAAAAGATGAATAAAATTTTTAAATTGATAAAATATGTAAGAAAATATTATGTTTAAATGATGTAACAAATAATGTGACGTACTTTTTTAATACGATTCTTTAATTTTATACAGATTTCGAACGGGCATTTGCCATATGACTTAGGGAGAAATAACTGCAATGCATTACCTTTAATGATAAGAAGGACATTTATTTTTAAAAGTCCCTTAAAACATAATTATTATTTAAGAATTTTCAAGTACATGATTTACTTTGATCAGTAAAATATTTTTGGCAGAGAATGAATATGTATTTATAGTTTCTATTAGATTAAATAACATTGAAAAATTTAAATTCAATCCAGTTTTACACGATATTTTTTATGATAGGTTGTTGATCTTAGAAATTGCTATATCAGGGGAAAATAAATATATCATATCATTTCTGAACTTCGGTATTTTTTAAGGAGATTTATAATTTTAAAAAATAAAAAGTAAATCCTGTTAAGGTCTTTGCAAAAATACGAACATTTCATATCAGATTAACAAGGGAAATTTGATCTGAAACTTTTAATATAAAAAATACTTACATTTTTTTGTGTAATATATTTTTAAAAATTACAAAAGTTAGTAGTTATTTTTATTTAACAATATTTTACTAAGTAAGATAAAATGAGTACTTAATCATTTTTAATATGTTTTTAAAATATATATATGAATGATTTATATTAATGGTTAAGTATATGATGAATCAAAAGTTAACATTGAATTCCAGAAGCTACTATTATAAATGTATCGGCATTAAAGTTGTTTTCAGTTTATAATAACTTTTATATTATTTTTAAAAAGTTTGCAATTTCTTCAGTGTGTAACGCAACCTAACATTATTACTTATTATTATAATAATATATGACATATGAATTCGATAGAATTTATAACTAAAATACAACGCAAAAACATCGCAGCTGAAAATTAATTGGTAATATTTAATAATGAAAACCCTCATGTCATATATTAATTTTGTAAATATTCTTATATAATTTTTGATATATTTGATTGAAAATTAACTTTTAAAATATAAGAATGCTTACATGAGTAGAAATAAATTCTTAATCACATGAGATTCAAAAATATTTTTAAAAAATTGATATTAAATTTCATAAAAAAATCATTACTATCTATGACTTATTTCTGCTTCAGCAGTGCAGTTCAGATTCACAGTAAGCTATTAATTGCTTAGTATTTACTTAATAAGGTATTTTCTACATTCATAATTATGAAGATTTTCTTGTAGATTTCTATTTTGTTGATATTGAAAATGAAGGTAACATAAATTAGCAGATATTAATAATAATGTAGTTGATTCGTTTATTTTATATATGGTTTTCCTAACTATTTAATTTCTTAATTTAATTTCTTAAATTTAAAGAGTTAAGTTAATTAAAAAACATATTTTTTCATGGAGAAAAAAAATCGTTATGAGAAACTAAAATTGAATAACTACAACTTCGTTAGAATATGACTTCAAATTATTATATATTAATATTTTTGGTCAAGGAAAAATACTTACGTGCTATCAAAATTTTGTTTCATTTCTAGGTTGATACATTTATTCAAGAAGCTAGTTTTGTAATGAAACATTTGCTGCTGATTTTTTTTTTTTTTTAAAAAAAGTTAGCTTTAAATTTACGTTAAATATTTAATTGTTATTTTATATTTTCTTTATAAAATTACATATTATTTTTTTTCAGTTAAGTCAGGGAGACATGATGAATTATCATATAATAATTCACAAAAATTATATATAATTTACCTTTCATTAATAATAATTTAACTGAATCCTGTCAAGTAAAATTAAATACGGTGGAAAGTATTTATCTACCATGTTCATTTGGCAATAGCTTTAATATTCTAAAAATATTTAACTCCTAAATATTGCTCCATGAGACATTTTTCCACTGCTACTCTTCGTGGAGAAACTTGTATATTCTAATTATAAGCAATTTGCTTAGAAGATATCTATTAGAGAGGGAATAATTTTAATAAATGCAAAATTAAGAGCACATGACGAGCATTTTATTTTTATTTAAGAGCAATTACTGCTGTAACTTAACATACTGCATATATAATATTTTAATGATAGGATTTTTCAAAATTCAATTGATAGCAAAGAAAAAGAAATATTACAAAATTTTATGTAATGAAAAGTTCTAACTTTTCTCCATATAAAATTAATACCCAAATTCTTACTGTTTACAGTGTCTACTATTTCTCATCACTTATTCTTAATCATTATAAAGTATTATATTAAGAATAAATGAAATTAAATTACAAATTAAACAACTCTTTAGAAATTAAAAAAAATGCAATATTTGACCCTATTTATATAACTTTATTGATAAAATAACCGTATATTAACGAAAATGTAAAAGAGTTATTTACTTAATTTACGAGATGAATAAAATTTATTTTTCTTACTGTATTTATTAAAAGATTTTGCAATTTAATTGAAACAACTGTATAAGATAGGAAATTTTATAACTGTAACAACCAATCAAGATAATTTTTATGTAAAAACCAAATTATTATGTAACCATATTTTATAACTATATATTGATAAACATATTTTGTTTGCTGTTTTTTAAACCCGATATTTATCTTATTATAAAAATTTAGTTTGAAACCTTATGGTCTGTAAATTTGGGATTGGATATTGTAAATTTGCTAGTATTGAGCAATTATAAATCTAAATTAAAAACACATAAAATAAATTTGTAAGCATTATTAAAAATATATTATTATAAATATATATATATATATATATATATATACTTAATTTTATGCAACATGATCAAGAAATGTCTAATTTATTACTTGTTTACAAATTTTTATTTTCTTAAAAAAGAAATTATTTTTGCTATTTCATATGCCCGTCAAAATATTATATTTTACCTTCATTTCATCTAATTATACTACTTTTAATTTCTACTAAAACTAATTCAGTAACGTATTAAACCATGCATGTAATGAAAAATGCGAACTATATAAAAAAAATTCACTGTTTATAAATTAAGGAAAAGTCAGAAAATTTACGATAACGGAAAAAGATATTAGTGGATTTATTGAAACCTATTCACATTATTAAATACATAGGAAGGTAAAAACAGTAAGAAAAGAAATCATCATGCAATTATAGTATTATAAAGTTTAGATATGTATATAAGGATAAAATCGGACGTGTATGCTTGGTATTGGAAAAACAACTTTAATATAGAATATAATCAACTCGAGTATAGCAATAAAACACATGCAGTGATGCGTGATGCTGTCAATTATGCATTATATTAATTATGTAGGAAGTGCTAGACATTTCTCTTCCAATGCAGTTGAAAGCATTACTGGGGATCTAGGAGGGTGAATGACAGAAACTACCCATCGTCCTAGAGAGACCCAAACATTCTAGAGTGCTTTAAGTTCCGGTGATCGAGCTGACCACTAAATGTCCTTATTGGTTTGCTGCTCAAGATAAACGTCTAGGACTCGAGTTCTGTTTCATCTAGCATTATCATAATGTAGCACGAAAGCATCACCTATTGCCACGGCACAAGGCATATAAACACCCAGGATGCCATTTCTATAGGTGTGAGTATGAACAGGAAAATAGATGGAGGACTGTGCTTTCACCAAAGAGATACAATCCCAAACATAGATGCTGTTTTATACGTATGTTGTCTATCACGGATGTTTGATGGATGAAAACGAGTTTCAAGTTCTCTCCAAATGAAAAATGTCTTTTTGTTTAATTTGCATGCTAAATATATACTCATCAGTGAAAAGTACAGCACTCCATTAATCTCACGTCCAGTGAACATGTTGAGATGCCCCATTGGAAACCATGCCTATGGCGTGTCATGAGCGGGACGCAAATGACTAATAACTACTTTTGTTAAGCATTCGACTCATGATTAATCTAGCTACCAACTTTCCAGAGCTCACATCGGAAAATAATCTGAGTTTAGCCGGAATTGCGGTTCTATTCCATCCTGCGAATGACGACAAATATCATTCATCACCACTCGTGGTAGTGATTTGCTGTCTTTGGCTGAATCTGCTGTATGTCAAGTCAGTAGTTAAAAATTATTAAAAAAGAATGTGAATCGTAGACGGATTCATATCCATCCATCTAGATACTTTTATTTGACTTTTTCCTTCCTCTAATCTCCCAATCGTTCGCCGTATAAATTGTTTGTTCAAACGATGCCGGAGCCAATGGTTGCAATTTAACTACATCAGATGTTCATCTCAGACACACAGCGTCACATGCCACCAAGCTCTGAGCAATCCATTTTTATGCTCCTCGCAAAAGACATATTCCAACAGCAGAACCAAAAAATGTTTTATTGCTCAGTCCTTTCTTTATATTACCAACATATTCAACTTGCATTGGGATTGGTTTATTATTGGGAGGATTATCGTTATTTTTAAGATGTTTCCTTAACTTTTGGTAATTAGTTTATGATAATTGAGAAATACACCATCAGTTTTCATTTTGTTTTAATAAGGAAAATAGGCTTGCACCTAATTCAAAACTACTCTTTATTTTGCTAAGTATAGTTCAAATTTGTGGATATTAATTCTTTTAATTTATTAAGTTTTCATATAATTCACATTGAGGCTCTTATTGGAAAAATTTTCAGCTTTTTTGTTATTGATATTTAATTTCTCGATTTTTGAAAGTTACATAAGTTTTAAATTAATTAGCCATTATTTTAAAACTTTTGTTTTTAAAAATAGAAAATTAAAATAATTAGTAGTTACATATTATAAACTAGAAATTTTTAAAATATTTTGTATTCTATAAATTTAGAAATAATTTAATTTTAAAAAAAATATAAAACGTATTAAAGGAAAGCTCATTCAGTAAAATTAAATTAGAAATTCCTTATAATTTATTGCAATCAAAGAAAATTCTTACATATTACCTTCAAACATATTTTGTAACGAACTCCCTAGTCAAATCTTTTAAACATTGCTGGGAAGTCTCTCTAAAAATAAGGTAATATAGGAATATTTCCTTAATACTTAAAATTACGTAAGAATATTCTTTACTATCCATGACTGCTATATTACTTTAAAAATAGAGCACACAATAAACATAATATACCATGGATAAATCAATTTAATTGATCTATTCGAATCAAGAATTTTAATACTATTTGAAAATACTTTATAAATATTATATAATGTATGCATATTAAAGTGATTCACAATAATGTTTATCTGTAATACCATTCATTAATTGATGTATAAATGGTCCTAAAAACAATAAAGGCATGATGAAGTTGTATTGATCTTTTACCTAGATGAATGTTAGGCTGTTTGAAATATTATTTGCCATTGCAGTATGCTATAGGAGTTAAAATTGGCCATTTTTGGCTGAAGAAAATGCCTTTTATTGACCTTTTGTGTAGAAAAGGAAAAAAGAAAGCAATTTATGCATATTAGAAAAAGAAAAAATGAGTTTCCTTAAGAAAGAAACGCTCTAATTAGAGGTATCTTTCTCCCAGACGTCATCGAAGCAATAAAGATATTATTCTGTCTCTCTCCTCAAGAAGAGTTCTTTCGGTTACTTATAGGAAGTTTGTGGAGGCATTAAGCGTCCATCAACTCGTCTACTATAACTTCTCTGATATGCTCTATTTTTGTCATGTTTGAAGAACAATGGCCTTTCCATTCATATTATCATTCTTCAAAATGAATAGAAAAAATGGGACTCCTAGGAGAAAAGAAAATTGTACCATTCATTTCTCCTCCTGATATCTTGCTACTTTGCTTACTCGCTCTTGTCGTGATGGTACTTTACTTTTAACGTGACAATCACCTTTGTTTAGTGAACATACAGTCCTACACCAGGAAACATGTTTTGGATATTCTGTTTGGAAACTTTGGTCGTAAAGACCGACCGAGCGAAGGTGTAACTAAATAAAAGTAAAATTCTTATTTTGGTGTCTAAGAAACGTTAGCTTTAGATCTCGATCCACAGTAGGCGTTGTTGTATGTCTACATCCTTGCCATTATCTTTGGTCAGCATTTTCAAATTCCAAAAACATCTCCAGATCTTAAAAATCACACTTTGAGAAACTACAATTGCTTCTGCTACTTCGGATTTTGTTTGGACCCCCGTAAAGGGTCAAGAACCTTCCAAGCTATTGTTATTAAATATCTTCCTTTAAAATTCATACTCAACTAAACAACACACATAATGAAAGTCGATAATTCTTGTTCGTTTGTATAGCATTAATTTCAAAGGCAAATTTATTTCACATATACTAAAACGTCATCTTCAATGTAAATTGCAAATTTGAAAAATGTAATGATTGCAAATGAGGAATCTTTGTATTTGTGACTCTCACATTCTATTTCATACAGAAGTCCTTATACATTTATTTTTTAAAATATTTTAAAAATAGTTTAATTACTTTGTGTGTATCATAAAGAGTGTATGTTGTCTATGCGAATGAAAAAAAGGGGAAGATGTATAACTTTATATATGAAGAAAAAAATTTATTGTACAATTATCATAGTATAAAATGCCAGTTAGATGATATTTGTTTTTAATATTTATGTAATTTGAAAAGATTTAATAGTAATCTAAGAAATTGTTTTAATTTTAATTAATTAGTTATTTTTTTAGGTTTTTAAATAAATTATAGCCATTATATATATAAAATTTATTTTTATTTGGTAGTAATTGGATATTACAAATAATTAGAAAAGATTAACACAATTGATTATTATATATATATATATATATATATATATAATTTGTAATAACAACATTATATATATTTTAATAACAACATTATATTTAAAAACATTTATCTTTTATTCATGAATTTTTTTTTTATTCTGGTGTATAATTAAGTTCTTTAAAATAGAACTTCATAGATAAATAAAAGTTTCAAAGATGAATAATATATTAAATAGATAATATTTTTCAGGTGTAGTTTATAAATTTAAAAAAAGAGGTTGTATATAATATTATTAAACTTTTCCAAGTTATACTGCAAATTAGATGATGATTCTATTGTGCAAAATATTCACTTGCCTTAAACATGAAATAATTTTTTTTTATTCAAATATATTTCTATATCAAAAAGTCAATTCTTAAAAACAATTGGCAGGTTAAATGTTTATCAATCATTTTCAGGAATTCGATACACAGAAGTACTTCAAAAGACGAGAGTCCAAACTGAACTATTTCAATGCTGCATCCAGAGTCATTTGTCACATTTCAGGAAAGTCCATCTATCAGTAAACGAAAAACAGTCATTTTTTATAACTTCAATGGTACTCTCTGGCAATTTTTCTACCCATCATTTTCTTCAGGCATACGCCCTCGAATTGGCAAGTAGACTTGGCTCTTGATTGTGGTGTAAATTAAACCCATTCTTCGAAGATCGATGGCTTCTTGCTTATAAGCTCTAAATCAAAGCTGTCATAGTAAATGGTCTCCACCTTGTACTCTGAAAATAAAGCTTCTTAGAAGCAAATAAGCTGTAGTTAGTTGATTCTGGTTTCAGTTTGGATTCATATTAATTCATAAAATTTTATCTGTAGTTAAGATGACAGGCCTTAGAAAGAATAGTTATGCACTGAATTTTATATCATATTAAATATAAAATTGATATTTTTTTTATCTAAAACAATTCCTCTTTCGTTATAATTGTTCAACAAATAGGAATATTTTTAATGAGATGTATATAATAAAATAAAATTTTAGAGTTTATTCACAAAATCAAAAACGGTACTTAATTATGAAATTTTATATCATTATTTTAAAATTTCTCTTTTCCCTCATACATGCACATTTTGTATTTTAGGTATAAACTTCATGTACCTATAAATTTAATAAAAGTATTAATTTCGATAAATTTGTTGTCTTTATTTTATTCAATGTGAAATGAAATATAATTTTCCAACAATACTTAACTTCTTTTGATTCATCTTTCTATTCAATGATATTGAATTAAGAGTGCATTTAATAATTAATCAACTTACGGTTTTTCATATTTTCTATTATAGGAAATTTTACCATTTATTTCAGTACACAGAAATGTATTTTCTTCTGTATGGAATTTAGTATTAATAAGTTTATTACTGTTAATAAATTTAGACAATGTTTATTTCATTGAAACACTGAATTACAGATACTCTTTATCTTAGATTTAAGTTAATAATTTGTACTATGCTAAACCGCAAATTATAAAATATTTTCTTCTCCTTTTTGACAAATTAATAATGGTAATTTTACAAATCCTTATTTTCAAACAAATAATTTTCGCAATGTAACTAGTGTTTTCTTTTTAAAAATTTTTAATAGTTTAAAATTGAAAGACATAAAAAATATTTTCAATATATTATAGCATAAAAGAATATTAAAACTTTTCATAATTACTCCTGTTGTTAAAACTTCTTATACTAAGCTTTTTTTCATAAAAAAATGCATTCTATGTTAAACTTTATGATATTGAACTTTTTAACTGTAGAATATAAGAAGTATTAAGAAATTATTATATGGTGAATTTTTAAAAAGTACCTACTTATTTTCAGAGCATTTCGATTAAAAATAAAAATTTTGGTATTCCATATATTATTAATTTAATATTTTATTCCATAAAATATATATTTATGATGAAAATTCAAAATTGAATAAATTTAGATTTAATGTTTCAAATTATTAAATGTTATTCTTGACATTATTATTAAGTATAGTAACATTTTAATTATAAATAACTGTAGTACTATTAGCATATTTTTCAAATTTCATAAATAATATTTCTTTCAATTTAAGGATTTAATTCAAAATTTAAAAATAAAACATTATGATTAGGTATATAATTCACCATTTTATATTAATTTAGTATTTTCTTTTAAAAAATAGCATTTTCAAGCATTCATTTCAAGTATTTATAATAAATTTATTTCAAATTGTGAAATACTTTTTGTTCAAGTTTAATGCATATTGGAAGAACCCACATTTTCCTAGTCTTGCAAACTATTTATTGTTTACTATGCAGAAGTATATTTTATAAGTTCCATCAGCATTCAGATATATATAAACTATGAATTAACATAATTAAATATGAATTTTTATAGAAATTCTTAAGATTATTTATAAAGATCAATAAAACTTAATAAAATAAAAAACAGACTTAAAAATTTGAGATTATTCATATTTACGTAATATAATTTCTTATATTTAGCTGATTTATCCTTATTATGAAAAATTAAATTTAATGTTAAATAATTGTTTCCATTTCTAATTTTTTAACTTAAAATTCACGAAATAATGTAATCTTTGGTGAACTAACAGGAGTTTATAATACTTGCATTAAAATAAAGAATACAAAGCAATAATCTAAGTACTATTGCAAGCACATGAAAAAGTAGCCATAAATTTTATTAAATTGCATTTAGCAAGCAGAGAAAAAACAGGTACAGTATAATAATTACATGAGAACCACTTAAAACTTGACGTTGAAAACTAAAATTGCTACTTAAATTATAAATATTTTAAAATAAACTAATTAAAATATATATACATATATTTCTTCTTATTTTTATATTAATTTAACTGGTTTGCTTAGTTTACTTTTTTAAATAATTAAACTCTGAATTCTCTCTATACGATTTCATTGTTTTTAATTTTGGAAAAAGTGTTAGTTTTGATATTGTATTTCGTGACAAATGTATTTATTTGCTCAATTTTACTTATTTTCCTTGTTTTATTTATGTATTTCAGTATTATTTTTATTTATATATTTGTATTTCAATTTGTATAAAAAAATAAATACTTGCACATTTTAATGAATAATATATATTATTTCATTAATATTTCAAATTACTGGCAAATGCGTGGTGCATTAAATTTTAATTTTAGGAATGCAAAATTAATTTGATTGAAGATAAAAATGTGGTGAAATATGAAATGTGTGTGTGTGTGTGTAGGCAATTATATTACATATAAATAATTTTAATTATCAATATTATACCATTTTCAAAATTTGTAAATGGCTTAAAAGGAATATATATCAAATAAAATTAATTGTGACTGATACATGGTATAAACTGCTTCATTAATTAATCATAGTTACATTTCACATAATTTGGGATTCATACGAACCACATTTTACATAATTAATCATGTACTAAAATGAAAATACTGAATTTATATAGTTAATATACTGAATTTGTATATTATATATAGAAATACTGAATTTATATAGTTTTATATAGTTAATTATACTTAGAGTACAATATTTTGTAATACATGCTTCCAGAAATCATTTCTTGTAAATTAAAAATATCCATTCAGTTTCATACAATAGCATTAAACTACTTTTATTCAGAAATCTAGAAAAAAAGTTAACGTGTACCTAATTACTTTTAAACATTTCAATTCTTCTTGAAATGAGCCATTAAAATATCATTTACATGTTCTGCTTAAAATAAAATTCAATATTTAAAGTTTTACGTAAAAATTATATTATTTTTACGCAATAAAGTGTCGGTAAATGAAAGTCAAATATTTTTAAATTCGCATAATATTTTACAGAATTACGATGATATTTTATCATAAACGTACAAGTACATCATATTAATTTCATCAGAGGTTTGTCATATAAGTATATATACTTCAAACTTATAGCTTCTAAACTTAATAAAGTGTAGGTCATCATACTATTTCGTTTCATTAAACAAGAAAAATGTATTTAAGTATTATGATTGTCAGACAAATCAAATAAAGTTAATAAGTACAAAAATATATAATTTTCCAATCTTGTGCAGAAAACTTTATTAAAAATTTATTTTTATTAAGAAATATAATACCAATTCACAGTGAAAAACACAATAAATTTCAATTTAATACTTAAATAATTAAATTCAGGAAAATATGAAGATGTTTCAATTGTATTATTGCGAGAATAAATTGCGTGTGTCGTATAGATTGGTCGTAAATTATTTATTATAAGATTAGAAGTAAGTTTAAATGTGCAGCAATAAATGATGTAATCATTAGTTTTAGAGTTTGTAATTACTTGACTTGATTATATAGTTTAAACTAAATTACAATTTTAGTCTTCTTCATGTATTATTCTAAATTTTATTTAAAATGAATAAAAATTGGGAAAATCATATGGATTATATCAAAGTTATCTTATAATTGAATTATAGCTAGAAAGTAGTAATTATTTAAAATAAAATTATTTTAGTTTTATTATGTGGTAAATAAAAAATAGTGATATATCTGATAAATAATTTTAAGAAATAGTTCTTTTGAAGATCAAATAATGAAGGATGTTGCAATGTAAATGAAATTAATAAATTTCAAATTATGTTTTTACATTAAATTGAATACTTACTGAAATGAAAAATTGTTGCATAGCATACTCACTCATATATCATTTGACGAAAAATAAAAATTCTATAATGTTTGTATTTACATGACATTGTCTGAAATATATTATCATATTAATAAAACATCTATTTAAAGATTACATAGATATGGGGGAGATATTATACAAACTATATATATATTAGGTCATAATTTTTAAATTAAATTATGGATGTTAAACTTGTGAGTAGAGTATGTAACACTAAATTATTATTTAAAAAGATATGTGAAATAATCTTCAGGAAAAAATATTTCCTTTTAAGGAAATGGAAATTAAAAAATATAATAGATCCCTACTTATATTTTAATTTTTATTGCTCAGCAAAGAAAAAATGTATCTGTATTTCCTTCATACGTAAATATTTGAAGAATTTAAGAAAAACTGATAAAATATTGATCATAGATTTTCTTATTAAAATAATTTACATAATTTTTCATAAAATTATTTACTAACAGACAGTTTTTTCAATCAAATCGTGTATTTACGAAGGATAATTTCCTTATGTATAGATAAAAATTCTGGAGAAGCTCCTTGCATGAATCTAATTATACATCCTTGGATACAATTTCTTAACTTTAAAAACGTCAAAATAATTTACAAACATATATTAATGGGTATTTAATGTATTATCATCTAATATAACTCATATTATTTGAAAAATTCCTTATTAAATTTTTCATGTATCTGGAAACAATATATTTTCTTTCTTATTTTGCTTATGACGCTTTCAATATTTTTAAAAATATATAAAGATGTTTATACTTATAGACTTCAGTAAATCACTTTTTAACTTATAACAATATGAATTTTCAAAACATATTTAAATGCATTATTTTAACCTAATTTTCAATTATTTTCATTTAAATTTCTTCGACATCTGCTTATTTGTTTATCTAATTTATCAGAATAGGCCTTGTTCTTCGAATTGTAGTTCAAAACTAATCGAGGATTCATATTTAAGTTTTTTTTCAATTAACAGAAATGTAATTAAGTATATGAGACAAACAAATCTTTTAAATAGAAATTTACTCATCATACAAAATTTTAAATATGATTTGAATAGATTTATTAAAACCTCTAATATAAAAATGAATGAAAATATTAAAGCGGATATTTTATGTTGATGATTTTCAATTTCTTTCTATCAAATACATGAAAACATACTTTTATAGATGTATTCAAATATACTAAAGGGAAATATATTCCTAATAAAATGGGACACATTAATAAGAAAATATCAATTTTAATAGTATGAATTTAAGACATGAATTATTAACATATATCATGGTGTTGTAGTTTGTATCTAATGTGTAGATTTTATAAATAAAGTTCATAAATTAATATTAAAAAAAAGGTGGATTCCTTAGAAAAGCGAATACACCTATTTTTACCCAAGTCACAACGGCATTGAAATTAAGGTTGTGGGAGCATACATGAAATGTTTCACTTTATCTTTAATCTTATCTAACTGTTTTTATGCCGATGGAATAGACATTGTTATCCAGGAAGCGATTACAAAATTATACATTCTGAAGCTTATAGTTTGCATAAGGATATTGAGTTAAAATCTCTGACTTTCTATTAGACAGAAACTGCCCAAAAGTCACGCTTATATATGTTCCACACCACCACTTAGCAGCTTCTGTGTTTCACGGAAGCAACAAGAACGTCAAGGTGCTTCCGTCAGCCAAACACGTATTACGTTGTCTTAAATAACGTAACATGATTTATCAAATAAGATTACGGATTTTATATCTCTTTTGCTAGCATATTCGGATATCTCATAATAACTATCACACCTTTATAACATTGTCCAGTAACACTAATGCGATTATGATCACCTTATGAGTGTTGCTGCATGTATCATGTATTAAACATTTTAATGAAGCTAAACGCTTATTTCAGATTTTATTTGAGACAATGAAAACTTATGTTCTTGGACAATTTGTCTTTTTTATGCTTGCATATTCTAATGAGTTAACTTTAATTTTTATAGCAGGAATATTTTTTCACTTTTGTGAAGTTCATCATAACACTTGATGCACTGGATTCAAATCATCTATAAATTTAATTCTAGACATAGAATAATTAAATGCTTTACCTAAGATGTGAAAGTATAATCATACTTCTTTGGACATTGTATTGGTTGAACATAATACTAATTTGCTGTGAACACACATTCTCTCTTGTGCAAATCTGAAACTTTCAAATGCTCGAATTATACCTTCTCTTCTGCAACCACTATGTTGCAAGTTGTTTAAACATATATTAAAACTATATTGGATAATCTTTTTGTCATTCATTTTTCAAAAACTGTTTCTGTTATTTCATTAAATATTTATATCTTTGCAAGGGATTCTTACAAATAACTAAATCATAATGGAAATTTATTCAGTATATATTAAAGCAACAGTAAGAAACTTCATTTTAGGAATCAGAATATTTAATTAATTGTTTACCTTAATGAACATACTTATTTTTATGTATTCTATGTTAACATTCATCTAAGAACTCAAATATGTTTTATGTAAATCTGACTCAGTTTACATTTGAATTATTAAAATTTATAAGATATGTACATAAAATACAGTCAAATTGAATCAATATTCTTGTAAAAAATGTGGAAATAAACAATAAATTCGTTTCATAAATTATATGAAATTTGAAGAAAAAATTTAATGTTAACTAGCATCAACTTTATAATTTTTTTGCATTAATTATTTTTCTTCTCATTTTAAATCAATGTAAGAGGAATACAATAAAAATGCGGTCTGTATACATATATGTGGATTTATTCATTATTTTTAGAAATATTTCTCAGAAAATTTTAAACTTAGTTAAAAATAAGATTTTTGTACTATTTAATGAAAAGAAGCTTTTATTTAAATATGCTAGTAGCTGACGAGATAAATTCAGTCATTTAACAGGGAGGTACTACAATATCCAAGGTTAAACTAATTGTTGATAAAAGTGTTCAATACTACTAGAACCCAAAATTTCACACATTCGCCTCGATTACATGATGAAGATTTCACCATATATTGACTAACTTAGCAAATATAAGATAATATAATACTCTCATTATGATGAGATGTCTTTTAAGTAAGTTGCATTTAGTAAAATGTCCCTCTGCTCTCTATGAACAATTTCTGCTGTGATTTAGTACCTCTTTTTTTGCTTTCACTACGACAATTAATATCCGATAGCTTTGTTTGTCAACGATCACTGATATATTATACCAATTTAAAAATAGTCATTTCCTGATGAGATTAAAAATGTTGCCATGGTTCTTTTAAAATACCTATCTCTGGTTCACAATAAAGTTGTTGGTTGTTGAAGCAATCTTCCTCAGATACTCAGCTAAATACTAGAAATAGCAAAGTGATTGGCCACTCACATTTAGGTCATAGAATTATTATTAGCTAATTTGCCTAGAATAAGGTAGTATTTTCAAAAAAGAACATGATTTAAAATAGATTTCTATAAAGCAAGTAAACAGTTAGACTGACTAAATAGATAGCTATTATCTTGTGAAAATAGCATTGTCCAAGCATAATTTACAGCACATGAAACTGGCAAAGATTTCTGTTTGAAATACGTTGTTTGCTTCCACAAAGGAAATGACAAGTTTATACTATCAGCTAGACAACAAAATACAGATAGAAGTGTTGAAATTGTTTTATGAACCACTAGTGTAACAGTTTGCACAAGTTTCACTGAAAACAAAATTAGACCAGTCTTCTCTTAGAAGAAATTTTATTGTAGAATGATTATCGAAAGCATATTTAACAAGCGAATAATCTCTAGAATTACTTATAATATGATGATTAGTTATGGAACCATTAATGTTCCTTAATACAAAAATCTCGAGTAATTCTTCCACTAACCTACACTTTTTAGCCTTTTTATACAAATGATAGCTGCCGTTTCAATAAGCAAATAAAATTCTAAAAAGAATACCTCAAGAAGTGAAAGTTGTTGTAATACACCCAGAAGCAACTACATAAAATAATTTTTGAAGTTTTAATAAAACTGTTTTAACAGTTTCATTTCAGATTCTTGATAAACAGACCACTAAGCCATAAATAATATTGAGACAAATGAACATTGTGTTAATAGAATGAATGAGCTTGGTATTTGAATCGCATAATCTTCTTCCCACTATATGCATATCTACAAGTCAAGAAAATATTTTTTACCCTTTCAATGCAAAAGTTAAACTGCTTCTTTCAATTTAAAATAATGTCAAAAAATATTCTTAAGAATTTAGCTTCTTTGGAACAAATCAAATCTCGTCTCGAAATAAAATAACCTTTATGGATTAAGATTTTTCTGCTTTGTAAAGTGAATCATAGTGGTATTTTGAGGGTACCCAAATATCAAAGAAAGACATTCAATATTACATCAAGTATCAACTCATTAGAGTATATTGGACATGATGACAGAGATCAATTTGTAAAATTTTAACTCAGTGGATAGTAACTAATTCATCTGCATAACTAATAGTGATCATGGAAAAAAGTGTAAAACATCAAGAACGAAGCCTCCAACAAAACACCTCAAGATGGGTAAAAGGATACCTTCTTATAGAAAACTAGCTTTTGCTTTGATCATCATGTTTTCTTCTAAGAAGAAGAAGCTGCGACAAATCTGTTATTTCGGTTTTTAATCTAGAAGCAAAAGGCAATAGTTTCCTTTATAATAAAATAGTGCATAATGCTTTGATAGGATACTTTATTAACAATATCTTTAGAAAATAGTTAAAGCAACTAGAATGAAAACCTAAAATGCTCTATGCCAAAATTAATCACAGGTTGTTGCTGAAGTTAAAACTTCATATGAAATAAAAAATGAGGTTAAAATTTATACAAAACAGACAACAATAATATAAAGTTTTCTTTAAATGGGAACATTCTTTCATTTCAATGTTTTAAGTTATTTGCTTAATTATGCTGTATTCAAGAGGAAATTAAATAGTTAATTTATGCAACTTTAATGAATTCTTAATCAAATACATATAAGTATAAGTATCTAAAATAAAAACTTACTTCCTAAGGCATAACGATCTTAAGTACAAAGATATTTCACCTTTCTAATTCAAAACATCTTATCAGATATTTTGCTATTCTTATTATGTTACTAAGTTTAAAAGGAATGCCTAACAAATTCATAGCAGTATTTTCATTTAAAGTTCTTGCCTCACAAGTTACAATAAGTACATTCGTTTTTTTAAATAACATAAAAATTTCATAACTTTTAGAATGTTTCATAATTTTATATCAATTAATTCCATTAATATTTTGCAGTATAGAAATTATTTACCTCTTAAAGTTAACATGTCGATTGATTGTTATCTTTAATACAAAAAATATTTGACTGGAAATGATATTATTTAGGATTTTCAATGTTATTAAATGTTTAAGAAATCATTCATAAACTTTGTAAAATTGCAAAGTTAAATTATTTTAATTACTTATTAATTCTATGCAGTTTATCCCTTTTTCAAATTTTGTCCTTTATATTTCTAATTGGTTTCTCTTTATTTTCCTCGCAAAGTCTACCCTTTTCTATATTTAACTGATTTATTTTCAGATCTAAGTATTATCAGCGAATTTTATTAAATATATTTAAGAAAATAATTTATATACCATAACATAATTACTATTGCATAGTATAAAGATATTAAAAGTAATTAATTGCTTATTCAAGAACTTTAATAGTATTTCATATTTCATAATTATTTAAAAAAATCTGTAAAATTACCATTTGTTTGAAAGTTTAAAAACTTTTAGCTTATCACTTTTGAAGTGAAATTTCATTAATAAAGTATTTTATAAAGCATTCCTCAAGCTCTATTTAAGATGTTTTTAATAAGAGTTCACGAAAAAGTTTTAAAAGAAGAATGCAAATTTTTTCATATGTAAGAATGAAACAAAGAGAGCTGTATTATATTGCTTATTTCTTTAAGGCAAAATAAGTCCTTCTTTCTTTAGACTGAAAAGAACTATTTAAAGCTTGATTTTTAACAGAGTAAAAGTGCGTTTCGTATCATTTAATGTTTTAAAATGCCAAATGGTAGTGAATCTCAGAAGGCGATTCGTTTATTATGTATGAATTTTAAACATTTTTTTTAGTTAATTTCTTTAATAAAATAATTACCTATATATTTCATTTTTTTTTTACAAAATATGAAATAATAGTTCAATTTGGTAATTTTTATGGCATGTTATTCATAATAATAAACTACCTATTATATTCTCTAGAAAACCTAAATCTTTTATTCTGTTAACTATAAAATAACAGAACAGGTTTCATGACAAAATTAATTTGAGTAAATTTGGATTATGTTGAATTAAGTTCATCATTTATGAAGACAAAAAATTGAAATATTTTATAGAAAAAATATGTTGCATAGTAATTATAGATACATGCAAATTTTATAATAAAATTTTAATTGAGAAAGAATAAGAAATTAAATAGACATTTTTACAGCTCGTTATATTTAAACAAAATATTACAATCAATCCTGGACTGCTATAAAATACACTTATATATTTGTGACTAAAAATTAAGTTACAGTTAAAATTATATTTGAAATCATGTTTAATTTTTTTTTTTTTAATTTTGAAGTTGCTTAGACAAATCACATAAATTATTTTGTATATGAGATGATTCCGATGATGTACTATATCAAGTGTTACTTTGAAAGTATTTGTTTTTTTCTGATGCCAAAATAAACAGATAGTTTTAAAATATTTCAGTGAAAAACAATTCCAGGTTTTTGTTAATTCAGAATACAAGGTCATCCATTCTTTTTTCAAGGTTTTTTTTTTTAAATCAAACATATGTGATTTTTTCCAATTATTATGTAAAATACATTTTCTATTATCTGTTGATTATTTATTTAAGGTATTATTTTTTTATTCAAAAAATTCAATTATTTACATTTATTTATGTTATTATTAATTTTATACTTTTTAAAAATGGAAGTATAATATACTTGCTTTGTATCTTTCATAAAAATTGTGTTTCCTGAATATACTTTTATCGTTTAAATTAACTAAATAAATGAACTTTCGTAGAAACAAAGTATCATGAAACATAAATAAGTATTTTAAAAATCTTTGACAGGTTTCAGTGGAAATGGAACATTATCTGATAACTTATTTGTGTATGTGTCAAAAACCTAATGTTTTACTATGAATTTAAAGGCAAACATTAATAAAGCTAGACAACTACATAAAACACATTTTCATCACGCATTTCTTGACAATAAAGAAAATTCTTATATCATCGAAAAGTGTTTATTGTCCTTAAAATAACTTTCTTCATATGCTTAGTAGAATTCTTAACCACAAACCAATTGTGCTAAAATCAAGGAGAGTTATTTTGCTCTGTCAGACATTAATCATGGAATGTTGCTTGAATAAGAATCTTTTGTCTTTTACTTTCTAACTTTTAACTCAACAAACTTTACTTTAAATAATTGAAAACATAAGAAAGCACTTTCGGCTCTTAAGTATTTCTATCAGTGTGTAAGGATTTGCGAAAAATATTTTGCTTAAATAATGTGTTGTTTAAAGGAAACAAACTTTAAATTTGTTTAATTTTTATTTTGGAATTGTTGACAAATGTATATATGTATGCATGGATTCATATTTTGAATACCTTACCTACTTTAACACTAAACATACTGGGAATTTTTTTTTTTTGGCAAAATTAATGGGAAAATGGGTCAAATGACCCCTTTCGGTAGTTTTAGTGTTAAACATATTGTCAAACACCATATTTGTAAAGTACTTATAATCATTTGTTAATGTAAAGTAAAGTAAGCATTGAATCAAAATTTTCTGGCGTGTTTTCAACATTAAAAGAATTTGAAATTCTCGGTTTGTTTTTAAATTATGTTAACGTAATTCCAGTATTTGTTAATATTTTGGTATAATATTGAGTAACCAAATAGGCATATATTTTGTTATAACACTTAAATAAGTGTTATTTCTTCAGTACAATGGAAAATAACATACCTACCAATACTAATCACAAAATATACGGTAATTGTATTAATATATAAATTTAAATTCAATACCTGTGGCTTTAACTAATATAATTTAGAATGGTTTATTTAATCAGTTAGTAATTAATGATTTAATTACTAACTGAGTTAATACATCCTGATATTTATTTTTTAATCTTACTTGAATTTCTATAATTAAAATGTATTCACATATCATGCTACATAAATATATGTTCATCATCTGAAATATTTTTATATTTACTTTTTCTTATTAATTTTATAATCTAATAGTTTCTACAAATGGATTTTTAATTTCATTACATATTAGAGTTGCATTTTTTGAATTCTTATATTTTCCATCTCTAAAACGATATTTTAATGGAATTCTAAACTAGTTTTTTTGCTTACTTACCCATGCAACAAAAAAATCTAGATCAATTTGATGAATAAAGTTTTCGATATGATTTCGATTTTTTTAAATCCTAAATTTATTATATAAGAAATAATGCATTCTTCTTTCAGAAAATTAATTTATATGTTATGAAAGAAATTTGTTTTATAAAAAATGTGATTGTTTTGGCAGTATTAATTCATAACAACTCATAAAAAATTTATTTTCTCTTATTTAATAACAATCATTATCAACAAAGTAACAGCATTTCGAGGCTAGTTTCAACACTTGTGTTTGACATAAAATGAATTCCATTTATTTATAACATGCGCAATAAATATTGTTTAATTTAGTATCAAGGATTATCTCACATCTTTGATACTAAATTAAATAATATTCAATATCCAAAAATATTTATTTATAGTACTTTAAGAAACTTGGTTTAAATTGTAGGAGTTATATTAACAAACTATGATTAATATACATTATCAATCATTTTTACCTATTTTACTTAGTTTGATAAAAGTGGTATTTTAAATTTCAAATTTATTAATTAAGGAATATTAATTTGATATGTACTTGGGTTTAAAATATGTTCTAAAATTTTCATATAAAATATTTTTAAAATTATCATTTATGAGTTTTTATTAAATGACGTTGATTTTTCAAATATTAATCTATGCTGTATTTAAAATTATATAATTTTAAGCAATTTTTGTTTTGCATTTGAATTAAGTAGTGGCTTTTCAGCATTTCTTATTTGCTACTAGAAACACATTTCTAATAATATGTTTTCTATTAATTCATATAATCTAACAAATGATGAACGTTATACTTATTTTATGAAAATTTAATTTTGTTCAACCGAGATATAATACTTTCTTCAAATATTACACATGCTTGTTTTATAAAATGAAACATTATATAATTTGGAAGTTAATTAAAATTTGGATAATCTTGAAACAGTTTTTTCTGTAAATATCATTTAAACTAAACATTTATGCCATGAAATAAAATTATTTATTTTGGAAACTAAACTTATTTTTCTCACTTTAAAGAAACTCACATTGTATGTTCCAACATTTAATTAGCAGGGAACTTTATGCGTTTTTATGAAAATAAGAGAAACATCTCTCCATCCTTCAACGTGGTAATTATAATTAAGTGTCATTTATTATCTCACGTTCTAACACTTCTTGTAAACGCTAACCCTCTATTGCATTTTAATTTTAAAGAAATGATATTACTCTCGGAAAAATTATCTAATATAAGAATTAATAAAAATCTATAACAACATTTCTTACGGCATCTTTGAGTTACAATTACTTGTTCGTTTACGTTCTTCTCTCCCCATTCCGTTAACATAAACATTTATTTCCCATAGCAGCACAAAAGAATAGCTGTTATTTTGACAAAATCAAATGAAATTGGAAAAATAAAGCTTTAAAAATTAATTAAATAACTATGACATTAGGGAAAAAATGCTAAGTTATTACGGTTAAAGTATTTGTTTAAAATGCATATAATTTATCATTTATGCAGCTCAAAATTATTCAATGTATCACATACAATTTCTTAATCTAAAATATATTTTCAAAGTATTTATTATTTAATAAGATAATTATTTACATCATGTATTATACAGTACTTTGAAGCTTTTGTTTATTAAATATTAATACGTTGTAAATATTTATTTAAATGATATATTTTCCTATTTTCCCTATGGAAACAAGAAAGTTAATGAACTGATAAGTCTATTATTTTAAAAATTAAATGTACTAATGTTTTTAAAAATTAATTATGTAATTTAATTTAAAAATTAAGTATGACTAGTAGTTTTTAAAATTGCTTATCCTTTTAAAAAGAGAATAATCATTTTACATAGGAATATTCATTTTACATTATACTTTGAATAGAAATCTTCAGGAAATTCTCCTAAGAACGTTTATTTATAAAAATCCATACAATATAAAAATGCCACTACAGAGGACAAGAAAACAGTAGAAATATTTTTTAAATTAATAATCCTGTTGAAAAGGTAGTATTCATCTGTAAGGAGAATATTAATTTTCTAATAACTATAATAGATATTGAATTGAAATTTCCTGGAAAATATTTTAAGAAGGTTTATCAAAATACGAAAAAAAATGTTATTTCATTAAAATGCAGGAAGACAAGTGTCTAATCATAAAAATAGTTATTATACATGCTACTTATAAAAATAGTTATATTATAGTCTACTCATAAAAATAGTACCAGGATGAAGGTTTATAAATAAACAATTCTGTAACAAAAAAAAGAAGCTTTTTAGGAAAACGTTTAATGGATAGGTATAAAATATCTCTTTTTTTCACTTGTCTCTAAATATATTATATAAAATTCCTTTTTCTGATTAGTATACACATAAAATTAGGAAGTTTGAACAAAATTTTTAAAAATATTTGAAACGTTTTGTCTTTAGAGTCTGATATTGATATATTTGCTGGCAAGAAGTTTCGTAAATGATAGATGAAATATTATGTTTATATTTTAAAATTAAATAATTATAAAATATAAACCTAATTTCCTCTATAAATTATATATATTACTTAATTTTTGCATTATGTATATTGCATATAATGTGTACCATCTAAAATTACAGAATCAAATACTGTTTAAAATCATTTGTTTATAATTTGCAATCGTATAAAGTTGTAAGAGAAACCCTTAAAATGGTTCTCTGTGGAAAATGGGATATCTTAATAATATTTGTAAGTGCTTAAAGAGTGGACTAAAAAGCAAACAAAAAGTCTAGGGTACAAAAACTTCCGAGAGTTATGTTATATGAGTATAAAGTTAAGTAACATTATAACATCATTATTGGGTGGAGTATAGAAAATTTGTGATAGATCATGTATAGCGCTAATGATAAGTATGAAAAATTTAAAGTTTATATTTTATTATGGAAAAATATGAAAAGACAAATTTTGAATATTACTTTCTGCAACATAAAACATTGTTTTTTTATATCTTGGATATAGATGTTTAATTATTCAACCAATGTAGAGTATGCAATTAGATTTTTTCTTTTTAAAAATTTTTGCACAAAGTATATTCTGATAATATGAATTAGTGATATTAAATTTCTTTTAAACAAAAACTGAAAATAAAGTTAAACATGTCCAATAAATTTGAATTTTATTGAATAAATTTGTATTACAAATAAGCACTCAAATTACCGAAAGAAAGCACTCAAGTTTATATAAAAATTTAGTAAATTCATACAAACATAATAAAAATTTATATTTCAGTGAAAATGATAAATTTAAAAATAAATGCAATATATGTAATTTTTAAAAAGTTGCTTCTAAAATTACATATATTACAGTATATCATTGATTTGCATTGTACTTAAAATTTTCAAATCATTTTACGCTATTGATTAGCCATAACACTTAATTTACTGTTCAGTTATTGATAAAAAAAAACTATTTTTCTGTATGTTTTTTGCTCAAAAACCTTTTTTTTTTCCCTAAGTAAACATATCAAAATAGGCATTTATTTACGTAAAACGTATATATCTATTTTTGGACATGCATAAATCTGTTTCAATATTTTCCTTAACTTATATAATGTCCAACCAAAAAATAAATTGAGTATTTGTAAGCTAAGATAAATAATATGTTATGTATACTTGATATTAATAAGAAAAATATTAGAGTAACTTTATTTTATATTTGTTCATCTTTCATTTAATATAAATAGTTTTGATAATAAGATTTACCTCTTAAGAAAAACTTCCGTTTCATTATAAAAATAATTACTATTTTTTTTTTATTTTACATTTTTAATATGCAATTGTCTTAAGGTTCATTGATTTTGCATTGGCTTAGCGAATACAAATTTTTAGCACTATTTTTTTTATAAGATTTTTGATGAATATTCATTAAACTTATTTAAACTTCCTGTAAAGTATTTTTTCGTAAATGTGATGATACAATATTGAACAAACATATAAGTAATTTATTATATAATTTTGAGACCAAACAATATTATATATGATAAATTTATCATTATACTTTTTAATTAATTTCATACTTATGAAGATTTATCTACATATTTATAAAATTCCTTGAAAGAGTTTTATTTTCTGGGCCAGAGAAAAATGTCTTTTTTAGTTCATATTTCATGATTAGATAACTTTTAAGCTTCTTAAAACAAGTGATATTAGGAATGATTGATGGTGATAACCTCTCTTGAGAATTTCTTGAATCTTTTTTTTTTTTCAAATATTTTAATGGAAAAAATCGTCATAACAATGATATGAGAATTATGAATATATTCATAATTCCTGTTTTTATTTCCAAAAGTATCTTTATAATAAAAGGCAAAATAGTTAATGCTACCATTAAAAATGCTTTTTGAAAAATGATTATCCTAAAATTCATTTAAGTAGTCTATAACTACTTATAACTTAGCAGTCAAAAGAAAAACAGTAAGATGAAAAGTAATAACATAATTAAAATAAATTGTATCGGTTAATGATTGTATTAGAATTACTTCACAAATAGTTTGACTTATTACAGTAATATCAGTGGACATAGCTACAGTACATCATATGTCAGAATAGTAACTTTATTGTAAATGTTATTTGCAAATATGGAGATTAAAATGTCTTTAAGCGATTATTTTCTTGTTACAGGTCCTTTAGTGTTTTCTTCACCGTTGCTCACTTTTAAATTTCTATAACTTTTAAAAAAGAATTTTATTGGTATTATTTTTATATGACTTTCAGCTATTAATGAATAGATTTTGATTTTTGAATTAAATTTTAAAAAACAGAAGTAAAATATATTCCTCCACATTGTTGTTTATTTCTGAATTAAATAAACGATTAATATTATTTGTTCATTTTTGTGCCTATCTTTTTTCAATTATCTTTTTGTGTATTAAACTCTTTTAGATATACATTTTACAAAGTTGTTAGACATTACTTTTGCAGAAGATGCTTTGCTTGTTTTACTAATATTAACATCAATGAATATTTCATTTAAACTAAAATGTATGATTTTAGGAGTGAAAATATACAACATTTGAAAATAAAAATGATATCTTGTAACTTTATCATAATTTAGAGATATCTAATAATCCGTTTTTCTCAGGAATCCTAACACTATAATATTCCTTTAAACTGATATGTACTTGTTCATACATATATTTATCAATTTTCCTGATAATCCTAATATTCATCTTGACAAAATATTTTCAAAAATTTAAATAGCCTACTACCTTTTTATGATGTCAAGCGCTGTTCAAAACAAATCATAAATAGCATAAACATAAAAAAAAAACTTTACTAAGCAGTTTAGTTGATGTTATTATCTTCTTGTAAAAAAAACGATTAACTCAAAGTACATTTTAATGTGATGGTTACTAATATAAATTATAAAAAATTATTTAATATTATTCATTTTAGTTAGTTAGCTACTCAATTTCATAAATCTAAAAGTAGGAATAAAGAATTATTTCTTTCTATATTTGATTTCTAGGCGCATTTATAATTTTAATTTATTGTTATTAACATTATATTTTATATGCACAGAATTGTTCTATTTAATACTTTATAGGGAGAGCTTACAATTTTATTTTTAAATAATATGTAAATACATTACATATAAATTATTGAAATCCGAAAAAGAATGCAGTTAGTTAATAAAACTGCTTAGTAAATACAAAATTTTGAATGCAATTGTTAAATACAATAAAAGCAGTTTTAATCTAAGATATATTTCAAATATTAAGTAGTATAAGAAGAATTAAATTTTAGTAAGTAAAAACTAAGGAATCTAATCCACATTAGATCA
Source organism: Latrodectus geometricus (assembly GCA_026290005.1). NCBI lineage: Eukaryota > Metazoa > Arthropoda > Arachnida > Araneae > Theridiidae > Latrodectus > Latrodectus geometricus. Next base: position 181 of record JAPDSC010115898.1, on the reverse strand, counting down.
ACATTAAATCTTTCTAAATCTAAATTAAATCATTAATAAAAACCAACTGATTTACAAGTCTTCATTTTATAAAAAAAATGCCTAATATTGGTTAGATAATAAGCATATTAAAATATTTATGATTATATATTAGAATTTAAATTTACACTATTTGATTTGTTATTCATACGCTTATAAATAT
>JAPDSC010115897.1:3394-13521 GCA_026290005.1 Latrodectus geometricus | reverse complement strand
AGTAAATTTACAACTTTATTACAATTCTATTTAATATGTATGTTAAAAAATTTATGAGCTTACTATTTTCAGACTTTTTAGAGGTTTAACTTTCTAAGGATATATTTTAGGGAGAGAGAGAGAAAGGGTGGAAAAAAAATGTCTCCATAATGTTAAAATAATCACCAGGAAATTTTCGTGTGTAATTGCAGGAATATAAAATATTTATAAAATCATACAGTTTACATTACTTAAACATTTAAAAAATATTACTTTGAATGCTTACCTCACCTTGGCCACACGTTGAAAAGTCACTATATTCATTTCCTTTAAAATTTCGATACCAAGTTCCATTTTGTAAACAAGCTTTAGTTGCATACCCTAAAATAAATGAATAACTTCAAGAAATTGCTTTTAATTGGTTGATTAATTAATGAATGTATAGTATGCAAATTTATAAAGACATACTCTATAAGTGTGTATTGATTTTCTAAACTTGTATTTGTTCTGAAGAGTTAAAAAATTACGTTTAAAGAGCGTACATCTATGCAAGTATTCTTGAAAATAAATTTAAATATAAATAGCATTAATTAACTGTAAATTCCCTGTATTTGTTTTTATTTTCATTAATTTTAGAATTAATTTAATGAAATAAATCACAGAAACTCAGAGTTTATTAGAAATGATTCTGTAAGGAAATTTTGAACTCTGTACTTGGGGCATATTTTTGATATAAAAGAGCTTTGTTTATTATAATACATCTATAGAAATGTTTAAGTTTATTTTTTTTTAATTAAATGTAGTTAATCGCAATAACTTAATTAAACGTAATAATTTTTAAGAATAATTGCATTACACATTTTCATTCATGTGACAAATTTAAAAATTTTTATTTTTATTTGAAATAATCAATACTAAGTAAATATTTCGTTTTCTTTTGTAAAAAATTCAAAACATTTACAAATATTATTTATCGAGACTGATATATCTTGAAATTATTGTGGGAAAATTTAGAATGCTCGCCACCTCTTTTTGAGTATTTCTGATTTTTTTGTTATCAGTAATTAATAATTTTTTCGAATGATTGCTTTTATGGAAAACAATTACCCAATTAGAGAATAATCTATATTAGATCGAATTAAGTTAAATTTGCCTCTGCAGAATAACTTTAGCGATTTATTATTTGTTCTATATGAATGTCCCCTTTGAATCTGTCGAAGTGAAAAATAAATTAAAAAGTTATATTTTTGGAATTCAAACTTAATTGGAGATACTATTCTTTGCAGTGACAAATGAAAATGTACAACCAGAGTAAAAATTGACCCCATACTTATCTATCGTGTGGATAAGTATGGGGTCACTTTTTACACTGGGTTACAAGAATTTTATTTAAATTTGGAAGTAGAATATGGATGTGCTATTCGTTTTTAAGATAAACCTCTGTTCATGAGACTTCCAGCAAATGAATTAAAAATTTTGAACACTGGCTTTATGTCAGATGCATTGAAATAATAAAAACAATAATTAAAGGTTGCTCAATTTTTAGACTTTGGTCATTTTTCAATTTAATGACAATAATGATAACACAATTTATAAGCCAATTAAACAGCTCAAGTTTTAAGACCTTTGATTAAGATCTAAAAGTTATTATCATAAAATAACAGAATCGAAGAATGAACTTAATTGCTTTGGTTGGTTAATGTCCTGTGATCACTTTTTGTAAGTAACTTGTTAGTGCTAACTGGACCGAAATATAAAGCTTAAAACGGATTCCGAGCCATTGTGATATCCACGTCCAAAAGTAGGAGTCCAACTCATGAACTTTTAAACTAAAGGTCAGGGCACTCACAATTCATTCCTAAGTTCGTTGACATTTATATTTCCGAGTTTTAGTAAAATAATATCTATCATTATTGAAATTATATTAAGAGAATAAACTGTTTTCCTTTTAAATAAAGTTTGTTATATTATTTTAAATGTTTTAAAAATAATATATTTTCTGTGCCGAAAATAACTATTTGTATTCAAGTTTTTATCATTAATTTAATAAAAAATTGGTTCTTAAATAATTTGTATCTAAAAGTTTAGAGTTAGCCAACTATAAATAACAATAAAAAATTATTTTACTAATTTTATAACAATGTAAATATTTTGATAAATTAATTAAAATTTTTGGCAGATATTCTTCTTGGTTCTTTAAAAAAATATACTACATAGGATATTTTCCTGCGGTGCTATAATTGTGAAAAAAAATTTTTTTAAATGGTATGATGCTATAAATAAATGTTGGGGTACAGTATTTTATATATCCTTGATATATTTAAGTTTCTTTTAAAGATTAGCTCAATATAAATATATGAACATAGAAAAGCTTATACTAAATTTTAGAAATTATATTAAAACAAATTTTTCAATGTGTAATATAGTTGAAATTTAGAAGTTTTACTACAAAAGATAGTCTGTTTAACAATTGTAACTACTGTACTTTCTTTTCACTCTTAATAATTTGTTTTATTTTGAACTTATATAAAACAAATTTTAAATATAAAATTATTAACATGTTTAAATAAAAAAATATTATAATTTAATAAAATGTCCATTTTTTAATTGTGTACGCGCAAAGAATTGTACTAAGAAATATATGTTTTTTCAAATTAAATTTTTATCAAAGTAATATTTATTTTGACTTATTGTTATATTTTAAATCACTTTTTCCACTAAAGATTAGAAATTATATTAAATTTTTCTAAGTAATCGGTTTTATATTTTTGTATAAGTTTTGAAATATTTGATAAAAAATAAACATATTTTCTTTTATTTTTACAAAGTTCTCTTGAGTATTAAAAGCCTGCTGTGAAACTTGTTTCACTAAAGCATTTGGAGGAAAATGTTATTTCTCACACTTATTATCTCCGGGAAATCTTCAACTTTATTGCCAAAAGCATATTTTTTTATACCTTTTCGAATAGATTTCGAAGAATTTTCATCAAAAATAGCCTCATAACTGGCAGGTTATCATTTTTCTGTTTCCCAAGAGGATCAATCAGTCAAGTGCCACGGGCAATAAATTATTCTAGTAAATCAATAGCCTCATTTCTATCGGGCGAAAATAAAAATAGGATTTTTTTTCATTCCAAAAAAAAAAAAAAAAAAAAAAAAAAGAAAAAAGAAAAAAGAAATGAGCTGTTTAAATTGTGAATATTTATAATAGAATATAAATATGCTTGTAAATGTTTTTTTAATAATACTTAAATATAAATCTATTAGTACAAAAGTATTATGAATTTTTATGCAAATATGAAAACTCATTAAATGTGTTATAAAAATGCAAATTGCTATTAAACTATTAAAATCTCAAGCAGTTTTTAAAAAAAAATTATGTTGATAGTATTTCATTTTTTCAGTGGTTTAAAATTTTGAAAATATTTTCCAATGATTTAATAGTTAACTTATAAACCATTTAATATTTATCATTTCTATTGCATCTACTAAATCAGTACCACTTGCACTATCTCCAAGATAATAATAACATAGATGTCAGAGTAGAAGGATCGAATTTAATGTTGAGATAGGCGAATTTCCAGTTGTAAATTAAAAGATCCAGAATAAGCTGAATTCTGATTATAAACAATAAATAAATATTAAGGTGATATTGATATTCCACGAAAGCAGATACAAAGGGAAACTTAATGCTAGGTTATGCGTGTTGTGTGTCAATAAAATCACAACTGACAATTTTTTTTGAACTGGGGAGCGAGTATATTATATAATTTTGAACTTCAAAATATCTTCAACATCGTATTTTTAATAATGCAATAAAGGAAAATGTGCAAGTTGTCGGAACTACTTTGATATACCCCCCCAAATCGGAAATTTGGTGACTTTTTTTCCCTCACCAAGCATAATACCTGATTTTGGCCCCCTTTTTTACTCGCCAAGATGGATTCTCGGTAAATACAAATAATTAATACATAAAAAACTTTAAAATAAAAACTCAGAAAATGGTACAAAATACAAGAAAATACTAAATTTGGCAACAGCAAAAACCTAAAAGCTGAAAAAACCTAAATTGGTAACACAAAAATAAGAAACAGCAACCCTAAAAAGTCGGTAGGGAGTGCCAGATTTGGCGCGTAATTTTTGGGGGGGTATATCAAAGTTGTTCCAAGTTGTCAGCTTAGATTTTTGCATTTGAGTTGAAATGTATGCATAAAACCCAGAATAATCAAAATGTGAAAATGTTAATATTATGAATTTAATTTAATGGCATAAAAAGTCATTCCTTTGTGTTATTACATTTATGGTCACTCATAGGAATTATTAAAAATTTGCTTACGTGTGCATTGTGGTTCATCGCTGTGGAAGTAAACATAAGAAGGACACTGCGCTTCTAGAATAGTGCCAGGCAGAGCATCGGGCCAACATTTCCAACCATCCCACGTTCGAGGACAAATATTTGGATCTGAGAAAATTAAAATTTTTTACGCTAGTTAGATATGTTATTGGAACTATGTTAATAGTTTTTCTCTTACTAATATATTTTAATGATAAAAATCCACGTATAGCTTATATCAAATAATAGACATGCTTTCAATATAGCATCATTCTGCAAAATTGACTATTAATATTTATTTAATTGTCAATTTTGCAGAGAGATTTTTATGCAATGATAATCATAAAATATTTGAAATTATATTTTCCTAATCAAGCATCAATTTTGAATAATCTTTCATGTAATATTTAAAAAATATTAAATTAAAAATAGCTTTTCAAGTAGAAAGAGTAAAAAAAATATCACAAAAGTGCTTTCCATATCCATAAAATAACTAAAACCGTATCCAAAACGCCATAAATTATTACAAAATATAATTTATCACTAAGTAAAGAGTGAATCTTGATAAAAAAAAAGCAATATTACAAATTATTTATACCAATTTATTTTGGAAAAAAACATGAAACATGAATCAGCCTTAAAAAATAATTTTATACCTAATGATGCAGGGGTACTCATCATGGTCTTACAGCATTCCACTGCTGCTTGGCAGCAACTCACCCATAAATTCTTCACTTTTGTCGTTTTAAATGTTTTGAAGATAGGACTTGACAAGTTTCTATATTCTGCAACATAAATTTCATTTGTGTTTCTGTTCCATAACCCTGTCCCTGTCCTGTCTACTTGTAGCTTGGTGCTAGAAATATTTCAGATTCAATTTAGGGTCAGAAATAAATTAAGATGTGTAAGTTAATTATATTTCACAACGACAAAAAAATTGGCAATAAAATATTTATTTCGGGGATAAAACTAATTAGAATTACATTAAATTAGTTTAGATTTTAATTAATTATTGAAGTATCAAACGTCAAAATCGAATGTACTTATATATATATATATATATATATATATATATATATATATATATAACTACTAAGAATTTATCGAGAAGAGCAATTTATTATATAATATTTGTGTGAAATATAATAATGCATTTTTATAATATTTTTGTGTAAGGATTGCAAAACTACACAAGACTTTTCAAACAATTAAAATTGTTTAAAATATCAAAATAAAGTGAAATTTCTGTTTAAAATACTATCGCTTTAAATCTCACTAATATCTTTAACATCTTCTGCTTCAAGTGTATTAATGATAGGCGATATTAAACATTATTCACTTAATAACTGAAAAACAAGTATCTGATGATGATAAAACATTGGAACAGATATTTTTTCTTTTCATAATTTAATTTTATGAAGATATATTTTTCTTAAATGTTACTTATCATTTTTTTATTTTATTAAAGATATTTTAAAATTAAATTATTATTAAAATTAAATTAAAAAAAGATTATAGATATTTTAAAATGTGATTTATATTTTATAAAATTAGATGAATTAAGGAAATAAACTTACCCGTTATCGAATAATCTTTCATCGATAAATCTGTAACATTGAGCACAAGTGTATACATCAAAAAGGTCTGGGTTATATACATATCCCCCTGATACTCTGCAGTATTTAGTTTCTGGCAACATGTATCTTCTCATACTGCTTTCGATTAGTTTAATGGAAAATATCTGCAACAAAACGTGATTAACCTGTAATTTTATTTTTACGTATACCAAGCAGTTTGATAAATGAATATCTTCATTTAATAGTTAAATCTAATCCTTATAATTGACAAATACTCTTTGAACTTAATTGTGTGGTATAAAATATAATGTAACTACACAAAGTAATTACGAAAAGAAATATTAAAAAATAACGTTAGTTATAAGGAATTTATTGGTGAAAGTTCTTTTATATACACGTATATTTAGATAATACTTCTCCAAATTCATATCTTCAAAAACACATTTAAATCTTACGCATGCATTATTTTGTTATTTATTTAAATTGTTTTTAAAGTAAGTTATTATTTATGAAAAATGGAGTAACAAAGCATTCGACACTAAAAAACTCAACAAAATAAACAAAACCAAGCAACAAATTAACTTAAAATACTTAAAGTGTAGGTGTTATTATAGTTAGCATTTTATAATTTATATAAAGGATGATGCTTGTAAAAGATTTAACGCGTAGGGTTAAAGTATGAAAATCTTCGAATTACTAATCATTATAGTAATAATTTATATAAAGGATGATGCTTGTAAAAGATTTAACGCGTAGGGTTAAAGTATGAAAATCTTCGAATTACTAATCATTATAGTAATTACTAAATATGAAATGCATTTCAGAATTAATATGAAATGATGATTAGTATGATCTAATACGACATAAAATGATAAACTTAATCACAGAAAAAATATTCATTGGTTTGTTTGCACTTAATGGTAATTTTTTTTGCACACTAGGGCTAATTAAAATAGTATCTACAGTTTAAAGTGGATTCCAAACCACTACAAACATTCTAGCCCGAATGGGATTCGAACTCATGAACTGGTAAAATGAAGGCCAGACCCCAAACCATTGTGAATTTTATCGGCTGTCAGCTCGGTAAAATGCACACTCACTGGAACAAGTACTTGGATTCACTATTACATATTACACGTTTTAATTAAAATAATTTTTATTAATTCTATGAATGTTAAACATTTGCATTATTTTCAAAGGTGTTTGACTATACTTATATATTACGTGATAAAACGTATTATTTAATATTCATCCAAGTTATATTGATTGTTACTAAACTGAATTGGGAAACAAAATGAAAGAAGAGATTAATATTCTTTTTCACATTAAATATTCAATATTTTATCAAAGTAACAAATGAAACGATGTTGGAAGGAAAACACGGAGAATAATTTTAAATGGTACACATTCGATAAAGCGGAAAAAAAAAAAAGAATAATTGCTAAGACCAGAAGTCAAGGACCTGTATTTTTCAAGAGTTTTGATTTTCATTTAGAGATAAAATTCGCCGTATTCGATAATAATAAAAATATCTACTTATCGTATTATCTGTTTTATCTAAAATCAATAAAATTATTTTCTCGTTTGTAAAGGAATATCTTAGTTTATTATCATATGATTCTGCAAGTAGTTTTTGATGCCAAAAGTTAGAGATTTCCTGATGAGAGAGGTTGACAACTTTTATATATTATATTTTTTTATTACTTTGTAATAGCTAAAATAAATTTCTATCTAAACTATGTTTTTTGCTCATAAAGAATAAACAAACCATTACCATTATAATTTAATATATTCTTCAAGAATTTAAACTATAAATGATAACTCGCATAAAATTATGTTTTTCCCAAATTTTAAAAAGACAAGTTTCTTATTAATGCCCATTTTGGTACATCAATCGAACAAACGAAGTTTGATGAGGGTACACTGGACTTAAATGAAGGCTTCACGCCAATTTGACGCAATGGTTTCTTCAGACTTGCAGACAATTCATATAAGATTTATATTCCACTCGTAAACTGTATTTGATAGTTTTAAGCTTGCAATTTTATTTAAACAAAACCAATGTAAAAAAGATCAAATTTTCACGCTAACCATCTTGACTCGTGGTCTACACTAGTATTTTTAATATGCATTGTTAAGAAATATTGGAAGGCCGGAGAACAAGTGGTGTCATAGACAATTTTCAGAGCATTTGTAATAAATTAAAAATAAATAAAAATCTAACTTTTTTTTGGATTCTCTTTAATTTTTATAAATGTCTTTGGGGTGTTCTAAAGAATATACAGTACTAAATTAAAGGAATAAATAAATGGAAACATGTATGGTATTAAAAATAAAAACAAAAGTATTTTTTAAATAAATAAATGAAAAATAAATTACGATGACACATAATATGATGAAATAATCCCGCTAAAGTAAATTCATTAACTGCTTTCTTTTTTCTCTGATGAACATACAGAACTCTTTTCTTAAAATAAATCTAGAAGAGTCAATAAAGTGGAAAATCACTCGGACTTCAAGACTAGTTTTGCCTATAAGCAATCAGATAACAGCACAAGTTTAAACAATTGAGATATTTAAAATTTTTTATCTTGATAAATTTGTAAGCATTTTAAAGTTGATTATAATAAGTGAAAGAAGGAAAATAAAAATTGTTAAGAAAGAGGAACTAAAATTTAAAATCAAATATTTGAAAGGATTTGATCTGATTTTTTTATCAATGCCAAGAAGTAACACTGAATTTGTTGCTTGGTTTTTGATATGGTTTCTTTTTACATTTATAAAGGAATATATAGAGTAATCTCTTTACATTCAACAATTAATTTATATGGAAGAAAAGTTTCTGGATTTAATATCTAAAACTTATTTTTAAAAAAAATACACAAAAGAAATACATATTTTCGTATAAAAAGAACGCTTTACCTACATAAATAGGATATTTTAGATTGCTTTCACATATTTTCAAAAGAATGCCAATCCATACTTTTATTCAAATGTTTCTAATATATTTAATTCTTTTCTCTGTGTAAATACTATTGTTTATTTTCATTCAGCGTTTTTAGAATGATTAAACACGTATTTTCTACAGATCCACGGACACACTTCATAGAGGTTGATTCATGTGAATAGTTTGATAGATAAGACGAATCATTTTTCATTCATTGTTTATACTTTTCTTGTAACGTCAATCATATGTCTTATGATAATTTCATGCTTTTGAAATAGTATTTAGTGATGAATGAAAGGAATTGATTCATTGATAGATTATTTATGTCATTAAATTACAAATTCAGAATCTTTTATCCTTATACGATATGACAGATATTATTGTGCAAAATGAATATGAAGTGTTTTGTAAGTAAACTTAAAATTTATTTTTGATAAATATACTTGAAAATATTGATTGGAATGTCATAATAACATTCATTATTTTCAAAATATTTAAGAATTTTTGAAAATCTATGAAAAAAATTTAGCATTGATAACAAGATTTTTGTGAATAAAGTATCTTCTTTGTTTAAAATTTTACCAGGCAGTGCAATTATTAATTAATACAAATTGCAAAATACGCAATAAATTTAAGGAAAAAGTAATTTTTTTTACATTCATTGAAACAATATATTCAGTTTAAAAGAATACTTCTGTAATTTTAATTTCCACAAATAAAACTAAAAAATTCAAATTTATATTCTTTGCACATTTTAAATAAAACATATATCTTGAGAGATTAACTGATTATTATTTAAATTATGCACTGACATCTTATGTAATAGAATCATGATTTCTGAAGAATAAAACCCGTTTCAAATAAAATTAAGTCTTCTTATTAAAAATTTGTAAGGAGAATAGATCAAGAAAAATAATTGAAAGTGTATTTTTATAGAAAAAAATTCTATACATTGGATATAAATTCATTATTTTAAAATTGTTACATGCATTTCATTAAATATTTATGAAACTAAGAGCCTTTTTAATGTAATAAAGAGAATAATTAATCTATACAATGACAATGAAAATGTCTTATGATATTATTAAAGCAATAAGTTAAATTATTAGATAGTGCTATGTTCAATTGTAGAGAAAAATTTAGTTATCTAAATGTAAAGAGGCTTTAGTGAAATTAAATTTTTAATATTGTTTTTTATTAAGCACTCTTAAGATTTTTGACAACCTGTTTTAAGATATGTTCATTTAAATTTATATATATATTACAATTCAAGTATATATGCAAATTAGTT
>JAPDSC010115891.1:122389-162727 GCA_026290005.1 Latrodectus geometricus | reverse complement strand
AATATATTCTCTCTCATTTCAATCTCCATTTTTAATGATCGTCTGTTTGCAAAAGAAAATTTGCGAGCTTGTTTACGTTTTCGAAGAAAGGGATAAAAAAAATAGGACACACCCCTTTGAATATGAAACTCTTCCTGATTGGTTGAGAGCGGTCAATAAACGACGAAAGCATGTCATGAGAAGAAGGTAAACGGTTTGTTTACTTGTCTAGGTACGGTAGATAGAAAAACAAAAGCGCATTTTTTTTACCCCTAGCTCACAAAACGAGATATATTTTTTTTTTGGCAATAAAAATTTAAATAAAATACTCACAGTCTCCTTGAAGTGACGTGTTATTGTATGCGATTCCCTAACAAACTTTGACAGGGCGAAAATAAATTATTAAAACCTTTCAAGCCACAGTCAAAATTTAAATCCTGAATGGAAAAAAAATCAATAAAATTCCATGCCATAAAAAATGACTGGTTTGACACGTTTAATAAAATATCTCAATATATTAATACTTAAATCACTGCAGATATGCCTCTTGAGATTTTAATAAACGAAAAAAAAATCTTTCATGGAATTGATATCAAAGTTATTTTAAACTTTAATTTATTTCTTATGATTCCTAATTCATTTTAAATAAGTTAAATAATATAAAAAATATTATTTAATATTTACCAACCTATTAGACATGTAATGTATTGAAAATTCTAACTAGTATAAGTTGTATCAAAAAGGAAATTAATTATTAAAAGTAAATTTCTGTAAATTAAAGAAAATATCATTAAGTTATTTTCTGATATCTATTATAAAATAATCATAGTTTGCTTAAAGAATTTACATTTTAGAAAGTAATGAGAAACTGAATTTTTCATGGTTTTCTACTTTGAAAAGCTATATTTCTATGTCATATTCTTTTACCTTTTGTCATTATGATGTTGTTTCTGATGACACTTGGCAACGCTAAGCCCGCCCGTCAGAGACTAGAGAACGAAGTCAGAGAAAGAGCATCTTCCGTTTTTGAATAGAGTACCTTCATAGGAAGATGGAAGTACAACTTTTGGCTTATAGATGGCAGCACCCCCAGAATCTTCCAATTTAGAGATTGAAACCAGTGTAGACCAGTAACCTGGCTCCAACCACCTCCAACCACTCCAACCCACCCCGAATACACTAATTTGTAATGGAAACATGGAGGACATTGTGACCCGACATATTTTACGTGCCCCAGAAGCCATTAGTGAACACGACGGATCTTCGGCTAAGCCGGGATTCGAACTTACCACCTTTTGGTAACGAGAACGACGTCCTAAGCAACCAGGTCACCGAGTTTTGTCATGATAAATTATTTTAATCAAGAAGAACTTTCTGTACTAAAAATATTTCAAATTTGTTATTTTAATGTTAAAAAATGTGAAAACAAAAAGCTATTATTTATCTTAACGATTTTCTATATAGCTTACAGATGAATTATTACTAACTTAATATTAAAAATCTAAAAACATGTCTGCAATTATGTTTTATCAATAGGAGTAGCAATAAGAATTCGCACATATTTTTTGTTAAATTTTTAGTGAATTTACGTCCATTCGAAATAATCTCTGATTAGATCTACTTTATATGTAAATGTAAATTCAGTTATCTGTTATTGGTAAAGATCTAATTGCAATTTAATGAAGAAAATTTCAACTATATCCGTTGTAGTTCGGACTGAGATTAAATGATTCTAAAAAGCTCTGATAATCAAGAAAGATAAAGAATCACTACGACGGGAAATGCACATTAGTAGAATTTAATATTAACCAATTTATATTTATGAGCATAAATAACGAAGAATATATTCAATAAATCGACAAAAATGAGTATAATTTGCCATAAAGAAACAAAATGAAAAATTCTTTTTATTGTATTTTTAGAATAACTTCTTGCTTTTGTTGTATGGGATGATATGGTGCGAACAATGAAGGGACAAGTAATCACACGCCTTGAGAATTTTTCAGTCTGAGCAAAAACTGCCAAGTTTACTTTTAAGTTGTCTGCGTGAGATATTTTGGGAATTATCCTGCCAATATGAACAAACCTTAAAGGCGGAAAAAGCAAAATATGGTATAAAAAGTCATGTGATCAGTAGAGGTTGGCTCATAGTCGTTTTTCACAATAAGTGTATCACTTTGATTTAAATTGTTTCAAATTTTAATCGAGGAATTAAGATAGTTATCATATGGTTTGCTCTACAACATTTACAAACCATTTGATATTATCACAATACCTTACCTTAGCTTGCTTAACAAGCTCGCGTTTAGGTAGGTGAAAACTTTAAAATATTCACTCACAAGAATAGTCTCCGCATTATATTATATTGTTAATCGATGTTTAAATTGGTTTTTAGAATGCAAATTTATAAATTCACTATAATAACGCTTTGAAAGCTTTCCGGCCAATACGGTGTTTTCAAAGAATTAAAACCAAAGCATGCGTGAGAAAGTTTAAAATTTGAAAAAATATTCAGAGTAGAAAATTATCTTACACATTGCTTATCAACTAAACTTTTATAATCATGTTAATATATGCTCATCATATTTTCCAAGCGCTAATAAAACTTGTCTGAAAGAAATTGAAAGCAATATATTGTGTAACAACTCAACTTAAGTGGAGCAAAGTTTTCTATAACTTTGATAGGCTGTAAAAATTCTAATAAAACTCGTAAATCATACTTTAGGCGAGGTTATCAGAACAGTATTGTATTATGATTGGTGATATCCTAAACTATTAGTGTCTGCAAAATATGTGCCCCATTTTAATATTTAGCATTACCTAAAATAACGGAGAACTATAGTATTTATTTTCACAATAATTCACGCACTTTTTTGTAGTGCCAAAATTTTCACGCACAATCTGTTTCTTTGGCTAGATGACTTTTGTTTTGAAAATATCTTTTCGTGTTAATTGTAGATAAATTCTTTTTCCACAACTTGAACATTTTCTTTTAGTAAACTACATTGACCATCTCACAGAGAATAGATTGCGTTATATTTCTTGAATAACTAAGTTGAATGATAAATTGATCAGATGACATAAGATCAGCAAGACTTTTTCTAATGAGGATTTGTTGGGATTTTGCTTACAGAGGTAAAATATCAAATGCTAGTGACCTTAAGATCAGAATTCGTTGATATTTATTCTCGACTACATAGAAGCTGCTGTGTCGTGATTAGATAGGGCGTCGTTCAAATTACTGGAGAGTAATAAATTTGAATCCCGATTTGATCGAAGATCTGTTGGTGTTCATTGATGGTGGATAGGTCATGTTGAATAGATTGTGATTGCAAAATCTGACAAGTGAAATGTTTCTTCTGGGAATGGTAAGTCAAGTATTGGGTGCCTGCTTCTAATTCCCACTGAGTAGCTTCTACGTGACTAATAAATTCAACTTTGAGTTAGACACAAACTTACGCTTGTGCACACAAATTTTTGTGCGGTGCCTTTTCCTTGAAAAATTGATCACTGTGTTCATATCTTCCATGAGAAAATAGTGCAGCTGTGAGAACTCACCGATACGAGCCTTTAGGATGTTGAATACATTTAATTCTTAATAACTTTAATTGAGTTCTTTATTATTTTATTAACCATTAAATATTATAAAATTTGCCAGATATTTAATAGATACCCTGATTAATATAGCTTTTTGCTTTCCCAAAACTAAAATTGATTTTTACTTTCAAATGTCGTGTCCCAAATTACAAATTCTGAGATTTTGGTTTGTTTGTCGTTTAACTGCAGTGTTTTGCACACAAGAGCTAATTATGCCATGTACCTACTGTTTAAAATGTACTCCTAACCATTGCAAATATTCAGCCCATAAGTGGAATTCAAATCCATGAGATGTTGAACAGAAGGCAAGATAGCTAACAATTCCTCTGCTAGCTGGGCTATAATTTTGAAGAAAATCCCTCCAAAAGATTAAAGTAAAAAAAGTTGAGAAATACAATGAAATAGTCAAGACTAGTCTGACCAAATGAAAGAATAGTCTTTCAAAACTTGAACCTAAGTGATTGACCACGTTAAAGAATCACTGACGAGAACTCTATTGTTAAAAGTTTCTTAACGGTCCATCCACACTCGCTTAAAAATAGAATAGTTTACTGGCTATTCACTCCAGTATGTCCAACGATTTTTACTTGAAATTCCCTTTTGTCAACTTTGGAAGTCCGTTGACAAGTTCACACTTCCAACATTTTTTACGTAGAATTCATTTGTAACTACTTGACACATGAGTTTCGTCATTTATTATTAGAAACTTTCTTGGTGACAGTTTTTTAACAGTTTCCCTGTAGAGCAATTTGTTATCGCCTTTTTGTTGGATAGATTTTTTTTTTTACTTTAAAAACAAAAAGAGTGAGTTTAAGATGCTATTTTTTCACGCGAATGAAAAGATTAAATAGTTTTAAAAGAAATATATCACTTGTGGAAAAAAGATAAATAAGTATTCCGTCAAAAGATCCTTGTATTTTAACAATAATAAAAATACATTTCAAATTCAACTAATAAATTGTTTGTTTTATTAAAAATAAATTAGCCTATTTCACTTCTAAAGAAATATAAGACCACAAAAAAATTATTTAAAAAAAAAGCAGCAAATTTGTGACCACTTAGTGAGTAAATTGATTGATGACGACTGTTGAAAAATATATTTAAGTCTAATCGTTGTTCTTTTTTTTTTATAAATGTTCATTTCAAACAGCAGATATTAAATCATCGTTTCATATATTAATAAATAAAATAAATAACATGCATACTTTGCATGAGATATTCATATCCACATGAAAAACAAAAATAATAATTTATGATTAAATATATAATTTAAACTCTTCACACACACACAGAGAGAGAGAGAGAGATAGATTTTATATTAATTGACAAAAATTATAATCTAAAAACAGAATTAATTGACCTTAAATTAAATTAAAAATGAGAAAATATTAGATAATATAGCTCAATTAATCTTTTTTGCCATATACATTTAAAGTCCTTAATGGCACTGAGTGAAAAGTAGTTCTGTGATGCTAACGCCATCTATCGAGTTTTAATAGGCTACGAGAAATTTCTGAGTATAGCTTCTAAAATTTCATTTTTTGATAATTTTGGAATTTGAGGAATTCATTTGTAAATTCTTGTGGTTTTGAAATAACAATGAGCCTTTTCTGCATTTTTGTTTTTATATCGTGTGTGTATATATTAGCGTTTAATTGAAATTACATTTCTGTACAATTCACGGTGTTAGCTTTTTTCTTCTTCTTCTTTTAAATAAGATATCAGTAAGAAGTTAGCATATTTTATTTTATATCTTCTCAAGCCTTTGACTGTTTATTGAGACAGAATGATGAATTACTTTTTTCAGGTTTTAGCTAATAGCTGCAAAATAACGCAAGGCATCACAGTGCTTTGAAGGCATAGAAGCTTGTAGAACTAAATTATTTAAAACGTAAGTTTTTTTTTCCATGCTTGTTTCTTCAGAAGATTAATGCTATTGCCAATGCCCGCCTACTAGGATTTTCACCTTTGAGCATTTACAAGAGACAGAAATGATTGCACCTTTATAAAGCCTGGCACCCAGTGGGTGTATCGTCGTGGTTTCTAATAAAGTGAGGGAATTGGTAACTTAGAAGAAGGGAGCAAACAGATGACCCCAGACTTGACCTGCCACCCCCAGAAGTATCATTTCACGCGGAGGATGCTGTGACCACTTCATATTTCAAATTTGAACGACGCCCTAATCAACCAGGCATCTGCACCTTGAAAATTAATATGATCTTAGGAAATTTAATTATTGGCTTTACAAAGGTAGAACTCCTTTAATGTATTATAATACAAATAATATAACTTATAATATTGATAATATATAAAAGGATAATATATTAGGTTGGGGAAAAAGTAATCCATTATTTTTTCGACAGGCGTCTGTAGTGATCGATATCTCACGAGGTATCTATCAAACAATTTCAGATTTATGCTCGTTGGAAAGCTGACATTTGACACTAAAATATCCTCTTGCGGTTTTTTGTTGGATTAATTCAGTTACGAGTACAAGGTTTTAAAAATGGAAGACAACAAACAGAAAATTCGATACATTTTCGTTTGTCTCTTGTAACGGCGAAAAAGATAGCCAGGTGGCTAAAATTGTGAAAGGTGTTTATCGTCCTATATAAGACTGTAACAACCAGTTACGTACAATTTTTGTTTCGTCGATTCCGTTCGGGTATTTTTGATGTTAGAGACGCACCTCGCATGTAGTTACAGCATCTTCGAAAATGTCTGTAAAATATCAAAAATGGTCGAAGTTGACCGCAAGTCTGCAGTAGTAACACGCAAGACCTAAAAATCTACATGAAAACTGTTTTAAACCTTTTTACAAATTGAATCCAAAAGAAGTTACATAAAGTTCACGTGAAAATAATGGATTTCTTTTTCCCCAACCCAATATAAAGTACAAATATAAAAAAGGGATATAAGATAATATAATTTTATATTTAAAAATTTCACTATAAATAATTATATTATAATTATTTTTTATTTTTCAACAAATACAACTAAAAAAATTACTTATGTCAGTAATTTAGTAAATTATATCATAAAAAAATTCTCTTTTTGCTTGTTAAGATTTGTGTAAATAAATATTTAAATTGGAAATTCTTATATGTAAATTTAAGGAAAATAATCAAAATAAAATATTTATTTAACATAAAATTTATGAAATACAATTTCATGAAGTTCATAAGGAAATTTTTAGGGGGAAAAAATGCCAACGTAATATTGGAATTTACTTAGAATTCCCTGTTTTGTCGAGAAATCTGGAGCGTATATTTCTTAACGGCGAAAATCTGAGAAAACACATTCGCCGTTTTTCTAGGAAAAGAATTTCTGAGAAAAGAGCAGGGAAGAGAAAAATAATAATAAAAAAAAAAAATAATGCTAAAGTTACAGCCATCAGTAACACATTTGAAGGTACCGAAAAATGGAAAAAAATACAATAAAAAAGCTTTTAACGTTCTCATGTGGGGGAAAACAAACCTCTTCAGACTGAGACGTCAGGAAAAAAAACATTCTTTTCATACTGCAGACGATCACGTTTCTTTTGTTCCAAGCAAAAGGTCACATAAAATATCTCGGCGTAGTTCGCTGGAAGTCACTAAAATAAGAAAAAATGAAAAATAAACAATTTTAGCTTTCATAAACTTCTCCCCCTCCCCAAACAAAAACCGTAATGAATGTAAAAAGAAATTATGGCGAAAAGAAGCGAAGTGAGAAAGCCTAATAAACATATATAATGGGAAAGAAACCGATAAGGAAATAGAAGTAGGTTAGAATATTTTCTGGGAAGAAACAATTTCATGTATGTTATTTTGAATACCAAATAATCATTAGAATGTGTTTTCTTTCCGTTAGTGTAGTATCATATTTATTTCTTTCTTATATTTTATTAATAAATTAAGTGGCATTAGAAGCATGAAAAATTTGATATCGATTATCATTTAAATTTTAATCACTACTGAAAACAGGATTTAGACTAATCAAAAGAGAAATAAGAGTTTCTCATTGGTTTTTAAAAACTTTAGGTATATAAGAGCTTTTATTAATCTATATAAAAATGAGATTTTTTTAAGTGCAAAGTTAAAAATAGATTTATTTCATTAATTAAAATTCATTTTCAAAATAATTATTTTAAAAATTTATATTTTTAAAGTAATTTTTATAAAAAATAAAAAAAATTGTATTAAAATTATTTTAATAACATTTAAAAAAATTCATGCAGCTGTTTAATTTTTTGCACAAAGCTGGTATAGTTACATTAGCGCTCTAATTTTGCATTCAACTGTTCATGGGTTCGATACTCACGTTGGAATTGTGTTAATTGTCATTCAATGGTGATCTTTTATACACAAGTATCAATTTAACTAGGTTTGATAATTTAAAAAGAACTCCTAACCCCTCTACAAACACCCGAAGCCGAACTGGTACTCGAATCCATGAATTGTTGAGTCGCAAACCAAAGCGCTAACGATTCGGCTATACCAACCGCCCCCGGTAGTATATTTTGTAGGGTTCGCCTGTAATAATTAATACTTATCGTGTAAGAAAAAAAATGACTTTAAAATTTTTTTTTCGTACTCTATAGCAAATCAAATTAAATATTTCATAACTTGAAATTTTATTTAACTTTATAATATAAATTTACTTATAAAGCACATTAATTTAAAATAATTTTCAATAAAACATTTTAATAATTATTCAAAATTAAATGATACAGAATTTAAAAATAAACTATTAAGTGATGATAATACGTTTTATTTTACGTAATGCATGTAATTTAATGAAATTAAATTAAAAGAGCTGCGCACAAAGAATTATTTGAATAGGGGTGTTAAGATAATAGTAGCCGCCCAACCAGTCTAGTTTTTAGCGTACCTGACTACAGATGGGTGGGACCTGGGTTCGAATCCTGGCTCGGACATGGATGTACTTTCTCTCTCTCTCTTTCTTGTCTTTGTCCTCTCTCTGTGTGTGAATGGTTGCCTACCCTATAAACGGGTACCTATGACATGTGTGTACTGAGGAAGTCGGACTCCACACCAAATATGTTTCAGTTGGAAAAGTGAAGCAGCGCACTCCATATTGCCAGCCTGGCTGGCACACGACAACAACAAGAGAATAGTAAAAAAAAAAGAGCTTAGTTTTTCTTCTCTATCTAAACGGGTGTGTTTATATTTTTTTAGCTGCCACGGGATAAGTCCCAGTTAGCTAATAAGTTAAATGTTGGTTCGGAACGGTAGTCACTAATAATTTGGCACACAATATTGATTGGTTTAACAACTGAAAATTATTATGAGCCTATTTTTTAAAACCCGTAACGCGTTCCTTCTAAAACCAAATTTCTGTAGAAACTGAGGGTTGTTATTATGTATAACACACACATACAAAAAAGGAAACTCAAAGAACTCCCGTATTTCTTATCCGACATGCTTGCACCAAGAAACAAAAATAACTTTCTTTTCCAGTGTTCAGCAGTGGCTAGGATCGAAAGCGACACTTTTATACTGAGAAGAGCGCAGTGAATGTATGCCGTCTTCTTTACATTATTTTTAGAAGTCGATTTTCAAACCAGTGTTGAAAAAGTAGAGGTATGTCAAATATTCATAAGACATGGTACAGAGGCATGTGTCCAAATAGTCATTTTTTTCTTTGAATTAGTTAAATATTAGGAGTTTTTATATTGATAGGCCATAGTATTTTTAAATTAACAATAATTGGGCATCTTAAACCTAGGATATTTTAATACACCGCCCTCTAAAATTTAAAATAAGTCGAGGTTTTTTTTTGTCTAATTTGCTAATGAACGAATGTAGAAACATTAAATTTGGATGACATGTAGAAAAAAGCAGGTATGTATTGATTGCAACAAAGAATTTACATAAGGAAAAGGGGTAAATGACTTACAACAAAAAAGAAATCTCGCCGTAAGAGTCCATTCTTGGAAAAAAGATTAATCACAGCTCTATGAACTAAAATGTCATAGGAACTTTACAAAAAGGAGTTTTAACAAGGGATATTCCAATTCCTAACTTGAATGCATTAGTGGAATCGGTTTTTCATGCTATCAATAAAGTTCTCGGTTACCGAAATGGGATAGAGCTGACCATTCCATTTGCTCCAAACCAAGACCTTCAAGATATTTCTCAACAGCTACAACTTGATGAGGTAGTACGTTATCAGAATGAAATCATAGTAAACCTCACCGGCATGTGGGTGGATATATGGATCAATAATCTAATCTCGATATCTTACACCAGTCGCAGTTCCTCGCTGGAACATATGCTGATCAGTGTGACGTGCCCAAACTATTATTCCATCTTTCCATAGCTGTATTGATGTTATATGGTGTTTTTTTCCCTCGAGATCATCATGCATCCTGAATCACTCTCCGGTGAAAATTTGAACTCATCTGTATAAAGTTCAGAAGCCCCCATCGCTGTCTGGTCCGAAAAACGTGTTCTCTTGCCCAAGATAAGTGGGCCTTTCTTTGTCGTCCAGGGAAAGGGACACTCAGGTCACCTTGCACCAGGGATTTGCTTGGTTAAGACGATTTCGCACTTACTAATTCTTCTCCCTGGTAATACAGAGTGGTCTGCAACAAGTTGCATCTTCTCCTTCGGGTCGAAAGAATTATGAAAACCGTCTTCTGCAGGTGTTTTAATACGTGGTCAGCCTGGAACATGTCTTCTGAGCACAGAAGCTTCGTTTTGATCTTGATTTCATAGACGGTTTTTAAGACATTAAGACACCCAACAGTAACAGCCTGAGACATCCCCATTTTTATTCAATCGACTGCCCGCCATCTTAACTAATAGGGAGAAAGGCTTCTCTCAGACATTGCGAAATAACTGACTATTGTCAACGAGCGAATCTGCTAACAAAAGTTGAAAAGCTGCAAAAATTACGCGTGCAATTACAAAAGGCTGATGTCTGCTAATTTTTCTCTCACACATATTAGGCTGGGAAAAAAGTAATCCATTATTTTTTCGGTAGACGTCTGTAGTGATCGATATCTCGTCAGGTATCTATCAAACAATTTCAGATTTATGCTCGTTGGAAAGGTGACATTTGACACTAAAATATCCTCTTGCGGTTTTTTGTTTGATTAATTCAGTTACGAGTACAAGGTTTTAAAAATGGAAGACAACAAACAGAAAATTCGATACATTTTCGTTTTTCTCTTGTAACGGCGAAAAAGATAGCCGGGTGGCTAAAATTGTGAAAGGTGTTTAACGTCCTATATAAGACTGTAACAAACAGTTACGTACAATTTTTGTTTCGTCGATTCCGTTCGGGTATTTTTGATGTTAGTGATGCACCTCACATGTGGATACAGCATCGTCGAAAATGTCTATAAAATATCAAAAATGATTGAAGTTAACAGCATGTCAGCAGTCGTAACGCGCAAGACCTAAAAATCTACATAAAAGC
Source organism: Latrodectus geometricus (assembly GCA_026290005.1). NCBI lineage: Eukaryota > Metazoa > Arthropoda > Arachnida > Araneae > Theridiidae > Latrodectus > Latrodectus geometricus. The sequence goes on along the minus strand of JAPDSC010115891.1, from coordinate 151,723 downwards.
TGTTTTAAACCTTTTTACAAAGTGAATCCAAAAGAAGTTACATAAAGTTCACGTAAAAATAATAGATTTCTTTTTCCCCAAACTAATATACCGATGTTCTTTTCTGTTAAAAAAAAAAAAAAAAAAAAAAAAAAAAAGTGTTAGCTAGCTTTTTGCATAAATTTTCATAAGTTCATTTTTGTCATTTAAATAAATTATATATTTTATTGTTATTGCCATTTTTTTATAGTGAGCTTTGAAAAAATATATTCTATAACTTTTGGAGGCGAGTGTATATCGTAGTATATAAACACTATTGCTAATAACCAAGAGTTGAAAATTATTGTGAAGGCATTTGAGCAATCTCTGCATATTATCTCAAGAAACGACTTTGCTTTGCAGCTCACAGTATTCACGTGGTATAAGTGAGAATACTTCCAAGCACCCACCCGGAAAGATATGCATCTAAAAAAGCCAAAAAATAATATAAATCTATTATTCTTCAATAAAGCTCTGATAATAACATGCAATCTTTTACTGCGAAAAACATTCATTATCTGACCACTAGATCATGATAAATCAAATTCTCTGTATCTTTCCCCAAAAGATATAAAGAAGTTGATTTCCATATGTCTTACGGATATATAGAATTGACGCTGATTTGAATTGTGAGAATTCAAACCAGCGTTCAAACAATGAACAAAGAAAACTTAGAAACCAATAATTTTTATATACTATTTGTTGAGATTTTATTGCAAGCAGTGTATTTAAAATAATAAAAGAAATATATTCAAAAACCTTAATATTAGCCTTAAGAAAACAATTTAAAATATGCGAATTGCGCGTTATTACTTTGTTGTTACATTTTATCCTCACGGCATCAACCTTGAGTTTCGAAAAATGTTCAGATTTTATCGCGTTTAGCAGATTAGTCATTGTTCTTCTTTTTATGCGCGAAACGTGGAACAGACATTAAATAATTTGTTTTTATGTTCTTGGCGAGATTATTATCACCGCTTAATAAATATTTTGTAAAGTAATTTTTTACTGTATCGATATTTATCATTTCCTTATTATGATCCCGATGTATATATAAGCAATTCAATACCAAATCCTTAGTATTATTGGGGAAAACAAAAATTTAGTCATCAAAATGCAAAGAAATTGGTATTAATTTCTTTATGTAACTTCTATTTTTTTCTTCTCAAGATGATATTCTTCAGATATTTCAAAAAACAAACAGGGTATTTTCTTTATATTATATATATATTTATTTTAATTCTCACGAAATTACCCTGGCTTAAAAGTAGGAAAGCTTATTTTGGAATAGACTTCTCCGAATTGAATACCAGCAACTCCTGAGTGATGTCTAACAGATTCTCCATTTCTGGTTCCAGAAATACATTTTGAGGGCTAAGTATTAAAAATTACCCAGGTTTCTCTCATATTGTAATACGTTAAAACAAACTAAACATTTTGCCCGAAATGAAAAGATTACGGTAGTTTAAATGTTTTACATCAGCTTTCGGTTGTGCATTAGGTGGCGACCAAAAATACTTTCAATTTTTGGTTTGCGAATAATAATCCCGACAAGCCATGAAGATTTAGATGGTAGAAAGATGTTTTTATGCATTTTTTTATGAAATTACATAAGAATTTAATTTTCTCAACATTACTATTATTATTTTATAAAATACTGAAGAGAGATTGTCAAAAATGTTTCTATTTATTTTTATAACAAATTCAAAATACCAGAAAAGTATTTCAATTGTTAAAAATCTCTTTTAGGCCAAACCGGAAATGTTAATGGGATACTACTTTCAAAATATATTTGATTTAAAATTATTTTTCAAAATTCCATTAAAATAAGCAAAATTCGTATCTATAAAAATATTATGACGCAAAGATTCTTTTATTTAAAAACATATTAAATATAACATACATATAAGAATATATTTTAAATATTTATAATTTTATGCAAAAGGCTATAAGAGATATAGAAAAAAATTAATTGTTTCAATTTAAGTAGGTGATTTTTTTTTAGCCAATCAAATTACTTTAAATTTTTTAGTTGGAAAAGATTAATCAATCAAGTTATGCATTGATCACAGTCAGCAGTTTTATTTAATATCAAAACATGATGGAAAGTTGACGTTGACCATGACTGGATAAAAAAAAAAACAAATTCTCCAGAAGACCACGCCTCTTTTTCTGTCATCCCTACACGGCATCCAGAACAAAAACACATAGCACCACTCTTCAAGCGGAATCAGAAGTGAAGAGGTAAATAAAAGTTCAAGAAGCTCAACTCATCTGATTTATGAGGAATGCTACAAAGTTACAACATAAGTAGAAAAATATCACTTCCATCACAATGGGATCTTGGAATAAGCTGGAGACTATTTCGAGCCTGAGGGTAAGCAGCTTTGGAATAGAACGTCCCGTGTTAAATCCTAGCCATTTTTAACATTAGAAAATGGTTATCGCATTTCTGCTTGCTGTATTTACGTCATTCGGAATAGATGCTCGGTTTTTCAGTTTTCTCCTTTGTAATATTTGAATACAGCTCATTATTTTACAAAAGTGTCTCCGAAAAGTGAAGGTGCATTACACATTAAAATGTGTTACAATTCCGTTACACTGTGTCAAATATATTTGATATCGGTTTTAAACTTATTATTTTATTGCTTTGTTAGTTATGTGGACTTAAGTTTGTTGTGGTCTAGTAGTAGGACCACCTTCTTTAGAATGGAAAGTCTTAGGTTCAATCCTTGCTTCTGCACAACAATGGGAGATGGATTTGACATGCCTACCCATGCCAGATTGAATATTTGTAAGATTACTTGGTTTTCTCCTCTACAACACATCAAATGTCTCATCAAAAGTCAAATAAATAATTAATGAAAGTATTTCATATAGCTTTTGTTTGTAATATTGTCTGCATTAGTTATCAATATACTACATGAATTCTGGTGTGGCGTGGATGTGTAGAGGAGAATGCCATCTCAGGAGTGACATTAACAAGACCGTGGCTCAAAATTACGAGGATTTTGGTAATGGATGAGTATTCCAAACTCGTTAACCTTAAGGTGCAGTCCAAGGCTTGTCTGTACCACTATGTATGTGTGTATGCATAGTACATTAATTTGAATTTAATTGAAAATTATGCAGGCTGCAAATTATAGAGTAAGATTTTTTTTTTAGCGCTTCCATAATATTCAAACTAATTTAAAAGAGAAAATCACAGTAAGAATATTTATAGCTTTTTCTAATTAAATTTTATTATTTTGATAAATTATCTTTAAAAATTACATGCTTCGATAATTACAATTAATATATCTGTTGTATGGAAGGAAAAAAAAAACTTTTTTCAGTGGTGAAACTATGAAAAAAAATACATCATCTTTCTTTGAAAAAGTTTTTTTTCTTTTTCGCGTAACATTTTCTGATTTGATTATAATGTTTGGAAGAAAGTAATTTTTTTTAAACTTGAAGTAATTACCTAAAGGTAAAAAATATTTCTAAAAGGAAAACAAGTTTTTTTTTCTTATCTCGGAGAATATTTTGTACATTTTTTATATCATTTACGTAAAAGCGTTTTTATTAAATATGTAGCAAGAAAAAGATTCTTTGTAACTATCAAAAATACTAAGTAATCAATTTATAATTTATCAAATATCAACATTTGTGTCATAACTTAGTAATTGAAAAAGTTTACTTAAACAAATAAATATTTTTAAAACATAAAATTATTTTACTAGAAATAATATCAAAATGATTAAATTATTTTGGAATCTTTTTAACATACATGTGAGCTTTTACTATATAATAACTTTTTTTGGTAAATGATTTATTTTTTATAATGGAGGCTTAAAGAAAGTGATCTAAAAAATTTTCATTTTAGTCATTAGTGATTATTAACATATATTTAATTAGTTGTACATAAAATTTAATTAGTTACGTCCAAAGCGCGGCGCTCCTAAAAAAACGCAATTCAAGAACATATATATATATATATAAATTAAAACAGTTGAAGAGCATTTGTATTCTTAAATTAATTCCATCTATTTTGTGTGTAAAAGTTTCATTATATCAAGTGGTAACATTGCTAGTTGTAGTATTACTAATAATACTATTGATAGTGATAGTATTGCTAGTGATAGTATTGTTAATAGTATTATTGATAGTGGTAGTAATGCTAATAGTATTATTACTAGTATCATTGATAGTAGTAGTATTGCTAATGGTAGTATTACTAGTGATAGAATTGCTAATAGTATTATTGATAGTGGTAGTATTGCTAGTGGTAATATTACTAGAGGTAGTATCATTGATAGTGGTAGTATTACTAGTGATAGTATTACTAGTGATAGTATTGTTAATAGTATTATTGATAGTAGTAGTATTGTTAATAGTATTATTGATAGTGGTAGTATTACTAGTGGTAGTATTGCTAGTAGAGACTCACATTATTATAAGCATTAGGGCCACAATTCGGAATATAAATGCTTTGGTTCAAGTTCAGTTATCAAATAAAGATATTTATTCTCGCTATAAGAAACTTTTCTGGAAAATATAGACAACGGCTTTGCACCATTAAGATCTTTAAAACTCTATGTCCTACAGCTTTAATTGGACTTCACTGGCTTAGTGATACAACAGCTCATATAAGGTTAAAAATTTAGGCATTAGATACCAAGTCAAACATAGATGCCTGAAATGTTTAAAATACATTTAAAGCCGTCTTAGTTAAATTAGTCTTCGTGTACAAAAAATTAGAATAGAGCAACAAGCTAACCATTGAAGTGAAAAGTTTCAGGTCTGAATTCTTACAACATATCTGATCATTTAGCATATAAAGCATTTGAATATTTTCTATTGACAACACTTAGATGACTTAAAACAGTCACCGGTATTTATATTTTGTGTATAAAAACATAAACAGTAACATATTTTGTCATTCGAAAATAATAATGTATAGTGAGCAGCGCCAAATAACTGAATGTTACAGCAAAGAATGATATTTTAATAATGTCATTGTATTCCAGAAAATATTTTTATTAGTTAACAGACCATTTTCACACGTCACAAGGAAAAACATTTCCCAGAAATTCCCAGACAATTGCCCAAATAATAATGACATAGAAGCACTACAATCATCTCTTGTTGTGCCAATATTTTTCAGTTCCTGGAATGGTAGGGATTAGATCTCAAACTTTCCAATCCGCCGCAAAAATTTCTGTCAAATGTAGAAATGATTAAGCCTTATCAAAGGTCAAAGGGTGTATCGTATGAAACTACACTACTGGCCATTAAAATTGCTACACCAAGAAGGCGACATGCTACAGACGTGAAATTTATATGAAAGGGAGAAGGTGCTGTGATATGCAAATGATTAGCTTTTCAGCGCATTCAGACAAAGCAGGCGCCAGTAGCGACACCTACATTGTGTTTAAATGAGGAAATTTTTCAGCCGGTTCCTCATGCACAAATTGCATTTAAACGTTGTTGCCTGGTGAAACATTGTTGTGATGCCTCGTGTAAGTAGGAGAAATGCGTACCAGCACGTTTCTGACTTTGATAAAGGTCAAATTGTAGCGTACCGGGATTGCGGTTTATCTTATCGCAGTATTGCTGCTCGCGTCGGTCGCGATCCAATGACTGTTAGCAGAATATGGGATCGATGGGTTCAGGACGGTTATACGGAACGCCAAGCGGGATCTCAACGGCCACCTATCACTAGCAGCCGAGAAGACAGGCATATTATCCGCATGGCCGTAATGGATCGTGCAACCACGTCACGAGCCGTGAGTCAAGAAACGAGTCGTTTTTAAGACAACAAGTGTCTGCACGAACAGTTAGACGACGTTTGCAGCAGCATGGACTCTCAGCTCGGAGACAATGGCTGCGGTTTCCCTTGACGCTGCGTCATAGACAAGAGCGCCTTCAATGGTGTGATCAACGATGAACCTGGGCGCACGAATGGCGAGACGTCATCTCTTCAGATGAATCTGTGACAGCATCATGATGGTCGCATCCGTGTTTGGCGACATCGTGGTTAACGCACACTGGCAGCGTGCATTCGTCATCATCATACTGGCCCATCACCTGGCGTGATGGTATGGGGTACCATTGGATACACGTCTCGGTCACCTCTTGTTCGCATTGACGGTGCTTTGAACAGTGCACGTTACATTTCTGGTGTGTTACGACCCGTGGCTCTACCCTTTATTCGAGCCCTGCGAAACCCTACGTTTCAGTAGAATAATGCCCGACCGCATGTTGCCGGTATTGTACGGACCTTCCTTGATACGGAACATGTTTGGCTGTTGCCCTGGCCAGCACGTTCTGCAGATCTTTCACCAATAGAAAACGTCTGGTCAATGGTTGCCGAGCGACTGGCTCGTCACCAAACGCCAGTCACTACGGTTGATGAACTGTGGCATCGTGTTGAAGCTGCATGGGCATCTGTACCAGTACATGCAATCCAATCTCTGTTTGAATCAATGCCCAGGCGTGTAACTGCTGTTGTTACTGCCAGAGGTGGTTGTTCTGGGTACTGATTTCTGAGGATCTATCCAGCCAAATTTTTTGAAAATTTAATCACTTGTTATTTCTAGTATTTTTTATTTGTCCAATAAATATCATTTTGTTATCTGCATTTTTTCCTGGTGTAGCAATTTTAATGGCCAGTAGTGTAGTTTCCTGCCTCCGGTAAAATTTCGTGTTTTGTAAAGTGAAAATCCAGCAGTCAGTAAAAAAAATGTTCTTCAAAAAATAAACCAATAACAGTCGAAATTCTTCGAATTTCTGATAGTAAAAAATAAATATATAACTAACGTTAAAAGATTTCTTTGCAATATAAAAGGATTCCAATTTTTACTGAGCAGTTAAAAAAACTCAGTAACTTTTTATTCTTAACTGTATTACAAGAACATTTTTTAAGAAGGTTAAATCAGGTGAATAAATTGGAAAATATTTTGAAGATGCGTTTGAGCTAATTGTGCAAGCAATTTAGCATGAAAAGCCTTACATAAACTTGCTCCCCATAGTATATTTATGTGTGTATGTGTATGCTATTGTCATGAATCATCATCAACTTTTGAACTTGTTACGATTAATGTATCTCACAAAATGTAACAGAACTTGTTGAAAGTGCTCAATAAAACATGAAATATTAGTTTCAAAAGTAAAGAAAATAGTTCCAAATACCACTTTCAAGTGATTTTTGGATTTTCACTTTCAAGTGATTTTCCAGGAGAATTTTTCAAATAATTGGCATAATCATCCTATCAGGGAAAGAAGCTCAAAAACATGCAAAAACATTCATCATTTTTAAATGTATTTACAGAAAACATAAACTCAATACTTATCTTAAATTGTTTAAGAGTAAGTGAGACAGAACATAGGATATAATAATTCAAAAATTGTACTCTCACTCCTTGGTTCCGGTGAGTCCAAATACAAAAAATGCTGGCCACCGTAGATTTAACACTCTGTGTGTGTGTGTGTGAAAGAAGCTTAAAAATATCATGAAATTTGCAACATGCATTAACAGAAGTGAGATATGCAAAGTGATTAGAATTTCAGGACATACGCACATCATGCGTGCCTGTGGCGCAACTCAAAGCACTATTTAAGACTAGAAGATTTCAACAATTATAAGTTCAGCATAAGTTTTTTTTTAAAAAAAGATTATTTATGCCTCGTAGAAAACATAGATAATTTTTGATCCAGTACCCAATTTTCACAGAGGAAGGATAGGGGAATACCGAGATTGTGGATTATCTTATCTTTCAAGGAAATTGGTTGTCTTGTTGGACGAAACCAACTAATGTAATTCGGATATGTGATCATTGGATGCAGGTACGATGGACCGACGGTTTGATCGCATCCATCTCAGGGCACCGCTTCATGACAGGCAAATTGTGCTCATGCCAGTGACGGATCGCTCACCCAAATTACGAACCATAGCACAGCACATTCAGTCTGTAACGCACCATTCAGTATCCGCATGTACCACTCGACGCCGTTAACTGCAGAGTGGTCTGTCGGCAACGCGTTCATTGCTTCGTCTACCCTTGACGCAGAACCACAAACGTCTCCGCCGCCAATGGTGCGACGAAAGAAGAATGTGGACAGCAGAATGGAAAGAAATTGTCATTACTGATGATTCACGCTTCTGTTAGCAACACCACGAAGGTCGCATTCGAATCTCGAGACGCCGTGGAAAGAGGATGCTAAACAGCTGCGTTACGCACAGCAGCAGCGTGTTCTTGCACCGGGTATTATGGTATGGGGGTATTGGATATCAGTTTCACACTCCCTGTAGTACGCACTGCAGGTACTTTAAACAGCCAGAATTACATCTTTGAGGTGTTGGAGACAGTTGTCCTTCTTTATGTTCAGGGCTTGCCCGCAGCCATATTTCAACAAGATAATGCACGACCACACGTGTCAAGCATTGCCCGAGGGTTCTTCATCAATTGACAGATTCAATTCCTTCCCTGACCTGCTCCCTCTTCAGATCTTTCGCCGATAGAAAACATGTGGTCCATGGTTGCTCAACGATTGACCCAGATTATATCCCTCGCTGGCACACCAGATCACTTTTTCAATGTGTGCAAGCTGCTTAATCTGCTATACTCTAAGAACACATCCAAAGTTTCCTTGAATCAATGTCGAGGATTGTGGCAGCAATGGTCTTTATCAATAGCGGCTACTATGGCTACTGATTTTGACAGGAACCACGCTCCATATAAGTTTATAAATTTAATCATTTGAGATTTCATCGACGTGTTATCTACAAAATAAGTTTTGTTGTGATATTTCTTGTCTTTCTTAGTACGTGCAATTTGGGTGACCGGCAGTGTATTTCAATATAAATCTCCGGAAGAAAATACATTGACCATTACTAAATGAAATTGTAATTCATTGTTTATGAATTAGGATTTCAAAACTTTTGGAATATTAACCAAAGGAATAAATCTTATGAATTTAATTATACATTAGAAAATTATTAATATTGGTTGCAAATGCCATGGTAGCCTGACTGGAAAAGTCATCATTTTGTTTACCGGAAGGTGAGGAGTTTTATTCTTGATTTCACGGAAAGTCCAACGCACGTTCGATTGACTACAAAGGTGTATAAAATAGCCCGTAGTTGCGATGTTTTTCAAATGAAGTGATACCAATGAGAGTCTTCTGCTAGGATGCTGCCTTTAACTTTTGAAGTTACAACCAATTCGGGGATAAGAGGTCACACCCACTGGATGAACCATTACATATGATGCCATCCATTTTGCCTCTTACAATGATGAAAGAGAAATTCCTTGGTGTCATGCATTGAAAAAATTTAATACAGATTACGCTCTTTTAAATACATGTAGTCCACCGAATGTCTCTATCTCATTGTCACAATTGTTTCATTTATCATTGATCTATATATATCTAATAGTTCTTTCAATTCGATATCTTTATCTCAGAACTAGATTCCGTTTATCACTGGCATACACTGTTAAAAAAACGGAAGAAATGCAGTAAAAATCACTATTATTTAAATGGCTGTACAGTAAAGATTACAGTAAAGTTTACTGTAAAATTCAGAGAGAGAGAATCGCTCGTCACTGCGCATGCGCTTCAAATTGGTGGGATTATCGTTTGCTTTTATTCTAAAACGACGCCATTTTTTATTTCATTTGTATTCGTTTCCGTGAAATTATATATGTTGCTTGTGTTTAGAATTTTGAAAGGTTTGAATTTCCCTTGTAACTGAATCACCAAATATAAGGTAAAGTACAATTTTCTTATTATTTATTATACAAACTATTAGTTTACTTTTATTGATATAAATTCGTATAAATTTGATTGAATATTTCAGAAAATTCTAAGCTCGATTTATGCAAAGGAGTTTGAATAAAGTGTCAATAAATTTTTACTAGTTTATTAAAATTTAGAAGGTTTTGTACTAGTTTGTTAATATAGCTGATTGATATTTTAATCATGAAAACTTCTTGGAAATTATAATAATATTTTATCTAAGCGTTTTGATTGTTATAAAAATTACTTGATAACCGAATTTCAATTTCTAAAGAAATAGAATTATATGTTTTATATTTTTTTTTAGAATTCTTTTATTAAATATGTTAAATTTCTAGAATAAAAAAACTATAGAATAAAGAACTATAAGAAACAGAAGTACATGAGTGAAAGCTTTCTAATTTGTTTTTGCCTAATTTATTTAAAATATGTTGTGATCAACATTTTTTCTAATACTATTGTATACACATGGTAATTTAGTATTATAGTAAACATAGTGCACATTAAATTCTACCTTCTAACATAGTTGCAATTTTTTTTTTAAATAAAATTTTTTAAATATGTAGATGTTTTTGGAGGTTAAAAAATTACAAAGGAGGTGTAAGATTTGTAAAGAAAGTCTTATAGAAAAATTGCATAATAACTATTAATAGTAGTACTATGCTGGCTAAAGTCTTTTGATGTCAACTCAAGGCACATTTGAAAACTGGAATAGGTGTTAAATTTTTGCAAGCAAATCTGTTGTGTGGTAGATTTTTTAAAGTTTTTCCTTTTCCTTAATTGTGATGTCCTACAAGAGAAGCCAAAATGCAAAGTGTTTTTAGATGTTTTATAATTTATTTTCAGCTGTTTAGCTATCTATTACGCTGTATTGAATGAAGAAAAGAAAATATTTTTAGAATAAAGAATTACGATCTATTAAATGCATTTAGCAATTCTTATTTCAATTAAAGCAGTTTTATTTAGTGTTCAAGTTGTTGTTATGACCATTACGTCAGTCGCTCTACTTATAAAGCTTTAAATTTGTGCTATAAATATGGAAATATACGAAGAGGATATTTAAGTATCCAAACACTGATGCACAAAATTATGATAATTTGTTTTATTAAATTAATCATTACAAAAGCTATTCTATGTATTTTGTGAAACGTATTATATTATACAAAAACTAAGATAATTTAAAACAACACATAATATTCTTATATTTAGAAACACTCGATGATTCTAATATTTTTTCAATTCCTTTCTCAGAATTAAAACATGATTTAGATAATTTAAATAATGATTCATATACGATTTGTGAAAGATATGACATATAATTCTTTTGACTTTCTACATATTTTCACTTTCTTTAGAGATTTAATTTTATTTATTACTTGAAAATAATTACAAGATGCAAGTACAATTATTTAAACGTGCATTACAAATACATTTATTTTAAATTTATTATTTCTAGGTTGTAATATATTTTCATCAACAAAATATATTATATTAATTGATGGAACTGTAGTAAATAAAGATTTGAATAATTTTATGGATTTAATATCAAATATCCGGAAGAACTATCTGGAACAATGGAATTCATTCAAAGGTATATTTTTATTTAGATACATTTTAATCATATCAGAATAATTTATATTTCATGAAACTGCTTCATATTATACGAAATTATTTTTTAATTGTTTTTTAAAATAAATCTGTCTGTTTTTGAAAAACACCGATTCTGAAGAAAACTAAACAATTTTAATAAATCTTAATGGTATTTAATTTTAATTTAGCTGTTTATGTGTCTAATTTCTATTTTTTGTATTTCATTGCTTATTCAACATTAACCCCTCTCGAGGGACCGAATCCAAAAAATCTGTCAAAGATGGTATTCAAGCACGCGTATTATCTCTTTTAAATAATTTGTCTAATTTTGAATGGTTATGATTAAAATGTAGAATAAATAAACAAAAAAAGTTTTTTTGCTATTGTTTGTGTGTTGTCAATTATTAAATAGAAACTCTTTATTTCCTCAGAATTTTTATTTGATTTAATTATAATGGAAAAAAGTTTAAAAAAATTTAAAAATAAATCTAAATAATATCAAGAAGTTAACTTTTATTGTCTATACAGTATAATTGAAATAACATATAGTTAACTAATTGCCCTTCATATTTTTAGTAAAATGGAATTTTTTGAAGATCTTATTCTATCCTTAGTCTATAAAATCGTAGGTAAATCAAAAATTGATTTTATGTTTAGTTTTATATCTTATTCAATATAACTATTCTTTCTTTATTTCTTAAAAATTCATTATAAAAAATTCAACCTACATTTAAAATTACGACTTTGGGGTAATAAGTCTAAATAACTAATCATCGTGTATGGTGTTGAAAGTTAAATAATTAATAACAGAATGTTCTGAAAAATGATATCTTCTGCAATGTAACATTTATATTCTTTATGCTATGTATATTGAATTACAAATTGCTTCATATTTCAATCATTAATATTTGTTAAATTACTTAGCACATAATAAGAAAATTGGTTATTGTGTATTTTATACTCTCAGTTAAAATAAAAATATAACAATAATACGTTTCAATGAATTTCAATTCTACTAGAAATTCAATAAAATTGATCAAAAAACAGAAAGGATTTTTGTATTTAAACATTAAATATGTTTACATTTGAAAGAATATGAAAGAAATATCTTACATATTTCAATTGGAAATCATTTAAATAACAATCATAGTAATTAAACATGTGTCTGGATTCATTACACATTTATCTTTAAATATTTATCAAATTGCATATGCAAAAAATATTTGTAAAATGGAAGTATATATTTTTAATTGCTTGATTCTAAAAAATAGTTAAATAAAAAAGGTTTGGAAAATAATTATGCTATAATATAAATCTTTCTGCATCCATAATATATTAAGAGTTTCAAGAGGACATGAATGCACTTATTTAATGAGAAAAGGGATCAAATGGATTTTCGTGTCATGAGAAAAATAATCTACATTTCTTTCAAATATTTTCTTACATAAAAATGAACTAAATAAATGTTTCATGAGAACTAAAACAAAGTAGAGGGGAGAATGAAAATAGAAAAAAAAATTATGAAAACCCGATGATAGCTGTAAATAGCAATAGGTTTTAAAATAGGTTCTGGAAAGGTTGAAGTAAAATGCACATTGGAAAGTGCTGTTAAAATTACACCAAAAAGTGCTGTAAAATTACAGCAAAAAGTGCTGTAAAAATTACAGCAAAATATGCTGTAAAAATTTTACGGATATGCTGTAAATTTACAGCAGATTATACTGGCGCCCAAATTGCCAGCACATTTTGCTGTAAATTAGCAGTGTTTTTTTTTAGAGTGTAGTAATGCGATGGATTTATAAATGTTTCATTTACATATCTATTTTTCAGTTTGGGACATGTTGATGTGTTTACCAGTCAGTTCATTATTTACTATGAGCATAATACTTAATTCACTCTTATTTGCAGTTTCCTCTGAACATGCTTCAGAATACGTCCATTGTCTTCAATTGAATTGTGGGTGGGTTATATTTCGTCCTTAGACCTGTAATATTGCAGTGCTTGGGTACCATTTTTAACCTCAGGCACTACTAATGGTTTGGAGATGTAGAAATCAATGGACTGTAGAGTTTTCACATTATTTTAACGGATAGCCCAATTACTGATAATCAGTCATAGTGACGCATTAGAATACTCGAGGTATTTTTAGCTTCCATGTGGATATTTATGCATAATGTATCGCATCCATGTTATCTAAAAAGAAATCCAGAAAATTCAAAACCAATTCCAATAAACTTAGTCACATCAGAAACCTGAAAAATTCTTGCTCAATAATAGCTGGAATTGAAAATATGAACTTGCTTTCCGAAAAGATTGAACATCGTTGGCAACATAACCAATTCATATCCTGCATAATTATTTATTTCCAATGAGAGACTAAAGTGTTGAGAAAAGTTTAATGCACATTAAATAATCATATGAACTAATATTTCGTCATTTATCCAAACATAAGTGTACTTATTTAAATGTAATTTAAAAAAAATAAGTGTACTTATGAAAATTGGCATATTTTCATTTTGTTGGCGCAATTTGGAGTATTATTGCACTCATTTTTAAATTACACACTTTGACATTATCGCTTTTTATTTTTGTTGTTTTATTTCAATTAGTTCATTCGCGCATATTTTGTTATTTAGAGTAATAATATGTTTCTTTTTCCCAATATCTATCTTGATATGCATAATTCTGATATGAAAAATTAATATGCAAAATAAGATATGCAAATCATATCGATACTGTATCAAACATCATTATTATATTACATGAAGTGCGTTAATTGTGACAAAATATTTTTGAAATTTATTCAAACAAAAAGAAAGAAAAATTAATTAAATATTATTAAAACGAAACAAATTTAAACCTTTTGAAAGGATTAAAATGTAAATAACTCCAAGCGCTTTCACCAAGGACAAATTATTTTTTGCTACACGGAAATTGCCACATAAGGACACAATTTATTGTATTTTATTTTCACAGTTTCAACTCAGGTGATAATTACTGAAGTTTCGAATTAATAATTTCATGAATACTTTTTCCGGGAAGAGCGTTTCGTCGCAGTGGAGTATAAATAGAAAGCAAAGTAAACACTTCTGCATTTAACTTCGACTGTCATGTTTTTTATTAATCGAAAATGCGTATATTTTTTAATGTGCTACATTTACCAAAAATAAAATGAAGATATGAAACTTTTTAATCGATTTGGCGGCTTTCGGGTTATATTTGTCTTTTTATCTTGCAAGACTTACGCCAATTTTAGCTTCTCGATGTACTCATAAGATTCGGTAAATTTATTGCATCGCAATAATTTAAAAAATATTATTTGATTTCAGTTTTAGGAAAAGAAAAAAAATGCTTTTATTCATGTCATTCATATAAGAATGACAGATATTTTTAGACTGTCCAATAAAATATGCTTTCTTTCAACATATAGAAATGTTGACAATAACACTGACGTAATTTGTATTAACTGCTTAAATTCTTTACCCAGACTCATTCATGTAATTTGTCTTGAGTGTTCACGTAAGTATTGATAAATATTTTTTTTTTGTAAAACAAGTCATTTCACTCTGGTTAATCACTCTTTTCTCATTAATGTAAATGAGAAAAGAGTGATTCAAACATTTTGTCTTGATTGCTTACATAAGTTTTGATAAATATTGTAAAACATATCGTTTCACTCTGGTTAGAAACTCTTTTCACAACAAATTAAAGTTTAATTTAAAGAGTTCTTATATCTCATATTCGATTTCCTTAATTTATTTCTTCAAGATTGTTTGGAAATTTTGCTTTTAGAAAGTCATATCATAGTTTTTATTATGTCATCAGTACTAACAACTACAGAATATATATATATATATATATATATATATATATATATAAATTAGTCTCATTTGCGGCTCTTTATTAACATTACTTATTCTTTATTAACATTACTCATTTGCGGTTCTTTATTAACATTTTCATATTCTGTTATGAATTTTCACGCTAAAATATTCAGTAGTTTTCCAGGAAACAGAATGACACTTCGTTGATTGTGAAAGCTGTCTTTTTTGTCCAATAATAGGGCTGTGATTACTTGTGCCGTCCATGATATTTTCGAAAAAGGCTTTTTATTCCGAAGACAACAGGTTCAATGCTTCACTCAGTCAAAGATCGTCGTTCTGAGGTATCCTATAATATTAGTTTGGGGAAAAAGTAATCCATTATTTTTTTGGTAGACGTCTGTAGTGATCGATATCTCGTGAGGTATCTATCAAACAATTTCAGATTTATGCTCGTTGGAAAGCTGACATTTGACACTAAAATATCCTCTTGCGGTTTTTTGTTTGATTAATTCAGTTACGAGTACAAGGTTTTAAAAATGGAAGACAACAAACAGAAAATTCGATACATTTTCGTTTTTCTCTTGTAACGGCGAAAAAGATTGCCAGGTGGCTAAAATTGTGAAAGGTGTTTATCGTCCTATGTAAAACTGTAACAACCAGTTACGTACAATTTTTGTTTCGTCGATTCGGTTCGGGTACTTTTGATGTTCGAGATGCTCCTCGCATGTGGATACAGCATCGTCGAAAATGTCTGTAAAATATCAAAAATGGTCGAAGTTGACCGCAAGTCAGCAGTAGTAATGCGCAAGACCCAAAAATCTACATGAAATCTGTTTTAAACCTTTTTACAAAGTGAATCCAAAAGAAGTTACATAAAGTTCACGTGAAAATAATGGATTTCTTTTTCCCCAACCTAATATTAAAGTTTCGAAAAGTTAAATGTCATTCCGCTATTGTGTGTTAGAGAGGGTGCCACCAGTTCAGGTGTCGATCTCGTCATTTGAACATAGACTTGAACGTGACACTTTGATCTCAAGATTTGCATTGATTAAAGAATTTTCAATAACTTTAATCTGCAGAAAGAAAAAGAGCTTTAAGTATACCATTGCAGATTACCTACCTCATCAACTAAATGAAACTTATTAGAGCTTAAATCACACATATTCAGATTACGTCACTGATTATAAATTTCGACAGTGTGCTCCCCCTATAGTAGAATTTAAACACATTTTTATATCACTGTTTTCTCTTACCCGAATGAAATTGTATCAGAATGAGATATAAAGAAAGATTTCAATTATTTATAAAAAGTATAAATTTAAATTGAAAATATAAGATGAAATAGAATGCTAAATTTGTAAAATCGAATTCTTACTTACGTAGTATAATTCTTAAAAAATATTTCAAAATTTTATTCTTCTTTATAACATTTGCTAAAGCATTAGCTTTTAAGGAATGCAATAAAAAAAACTTTACAGCTTTCGCAAAAGTAGGTCTTTCAGAATGTTCTCCGAATTCTATTTTACTTGTTCCTTACTTTTTTTTTTATTTTTTTATCGTGAAGTGTATCAGCTTAAGTAACATTTTGTCGTAATTCTTGTAAAAAATGTCATTTTCTAAGAAAAAATATGAAATTGCACTAAAAAATTGAAGATTTTGTAATTTGAATTGCGTTTTGGAATTCGTTTTCTTAATCTGTAACAATCGAATCCAGATAAAAATATTCCGATACGAAATATTTTTGTTTGTTTTTATGGTATGTCACAAAGTCTGAAAATGACATATGTAAATCTAACTTCATAATATTTATCTTACTCAAAGATAAAGAAAGAATAGATTGGCAAATTATTATTTAAGGATTATTTTTTTCTAACTAGGAATAAATTTTTTCATCATATAGCTATTTACTCAATAGCTTAGCTTTTTGTACCTAATATAACGCATTTTCAAGAATGGTATAAAAGTATAAACATTTATTGGAATGAAAATATTGAGAAAAATTGATCAGAACAAATGGTGTCGCCTGAGAAAGACCCGTAAGATTGAATCATTTTCCAACTTTCAAAAAATTTTTATTCGTTTGTATATACTGTAATAAATATTTATATATATATATATTTTAAATAAAATTACCATGAAATAGATTTTAAATTTAGCTTATTTAAAATTTTCAGATTTTAGCCTATTTTGTATGTAGAAAACAGGAGTTTTGTTGTTCGAAAAAACCTATAATTATAAAATAAATTAAAAATATTTAAAATGTGCCGGCCGATGGCTGAGTGGTTAGCGCTGACTCCTAGGCTGTTGGTTCCGGGTTCGAATCCCGGTTCAGGCATGGACGTTTTCTTTCGCTGTGCTTCTTTGTCCTTTCTCTTGAAAGGATGAATGAATGTGGCCTGCACTTTAAACGGATTTGTAATGGTGTGACGTGGGTAATGCTGCTCGCTTCCGGGAATTGGTTCACAGATGCCCACCGGGTAACGCTAAATGAGTAACAGTTTCTGAACTTGTTGTGACGACGAGTCAATCACCCAGTGCCAACCATTGGGAAAAAATATTTAAGTTGAACATATGTCGTTAATTTCGTTTAAGAATATAATTAAATGTAAAAACAATCTCTTTTTAATATATTATGCTATGTAATTGCACTTGTTAAAGAATAGTTTACTTGAACATCTTTATTATTCTAGAGAAATTTATAAATAAAAATAATTACTATATTACTTTTTTCTCAGTTTCGTATGAAAGTAAGATTCCAGGATCGTCTTAGAGTGGGGTTGGGATACGGTAACCTATAGGAAAAAACCTCCATTCTAGCTCGAAAATTTTAGTATATGCCAGTGTAGGATAATGATTCCATATTGAACGCGGATATAAAACAGAATGCTTTAATTATATAAATGTCATCTAATTACGCTGGTCAATATAGATTCTTAACTTTATTTTCATCGTTGTCATCAAACCATGATTGGTCGAGTCCCGCTGTATGGATGGGTAGATTATCACCATAAAAAATTCTGCAGGAAACATCATAAGATGGACTTGATCACTTAAATTTCTTTCTATATATCTTTATTGATTCTTTTAGTGTTATGATTGGTACAGCAGAAAATCTTGATACTGCTGTGTGCTTGATCAGGATCTTGATCAGGACAGATCCAACCCCATGCTTTACAGCTGGAAGGAGATAATCACGCTCATATACTTGTAGAGGTATTCTCCAAATGCCATCAAAACTCCGTAACTTGTAGAGAAAAGCGAGAGAGACGATTCTCCAAACCATATTACTTTCTTCCACTTTATCAATCTACCATGTTTTATGAGCGCAACACCCCTATGGATGACGTTTGGCCTTAACATTCTTGAAAGTGACTTAGAAATAGCTACTCTACCATAAAAGTTGTTTCTAAAATTGTCTTCTTACCATTTAAACTGGTATCTGTAATATCATTGACATTGAAAAATTTAGATCCTATTTGAGTTTTGCGGTGAGTTTTTCCTCAGTTGTTCGTTTTTTTAGACATTACAACCACAGCTTCAGTACCTTGCTTCCTTCTCTTTCCATCCATTATTTTGCATTTGCGAGCTCTTGCCTTGTTACTCTACATAAGCTATCATGACTTTAGATATCGTACCTCTAGAAGCGCCTAAAGATTGGAAACATTCTATTTTTAGGAATGTTTAGATTGGACTCCTACAATTTCATTTCTTTGAAAATCTGAGAGGTCTAACATTTTAAGTTTTCAAAAAAATTCTCTTCCAGGCTTACAGAATTTCAATAAAACGATCTCGTTATCTAAACACAAGTACAGAGTGATGGCTTCATATTTCTTGACTATATATATTCCTATTTATATAAAAACACTGATTGCTATTATATTTTAATGCTTACATAGAGCTTTCAAAAATGTTTATTCACTAGTGCTCAATTTAGGAAATATGCCGCAATGACAGCCTTCAAAGTTTTTTTTTTTTTTTTTTTTTTTTTGATTCTGAGTCAAGAAGTGTGGCCTCATTCAAACTTCACAAGAAACTATAATATCAATTATTTGATAAGCAAATTTTTCTTCGATATCTTTTGTCCTTTTTTTATTATATATATATATATATATATATATATATATATATATATATATATATATATATATATATATAAACAATAAAACTATGTAATAAGAAGTAATAATAACAAATGATAGAAGAAATACCCCACATCATTTGATACTAAATAAACCAAGCTGTTAAGTTTTTATGTGCTCAGTGATAACAGAAAATTTTCCTTTATTAATGAGTCATAAAGATTGAAAAAATCTTGCATGAACATAAATAAATAAAATAGGAAATTAAGTAGACAGAAATTTTGCTGATAAAAACGTAATTTTCTAAGTATTTTAAGTGCGGCTTTTTTTATATGAAGAGAGTTTTAGAGATTGGCTCTCAAAAGTAGTATGAATTAATCCCATACGATATGCTAGAGAAAAAGGACTGATTCTTTTTTTAGTCTTTGATTATAGGTCTAATCATGAAGAGGGATATAGGTACGATTTTGAGAACCAAAACCGAACTAAAACAATGTAACCAATTAACTAGAGTTTATTGAAATAAACTGATAATTCAGCCTTACGTCTCATAAACAGCGGTTGTATATCACACTTGTAAAGAGCTGTCTCAATTGGGCAGTTATTTCGAAGTCCAGCAATTAAGCAGGTTGCTCTTGATTGAACACTCCCACGTTTTGATAGATTGGTGGTAGAAGGGTAGAAGTAAACCCTTGATCCATATTTCTAATCGTTCTTAACAGGGAGGTATTGGTTGACTTTAGATTAGATGAATCCGCCTCAGTTAGTCTATATATATATATTTATATTTAGAAATATATTTAAGAATATTCGATCTTTTTCTTTGCTTCAGTACAAGATTTTTATCTGCTTGTTACCCATGTAATTCTGGATCAAATCAGTATAGTCGTGGACTGTTGGAATATCCATGACTTCACTTGGCACGCAATATTCAATACCAAGCACTGAAAGTATGGGAAGACCACAGTCTCCAACACCTCTCAGATTGGTAGAGCCCAACTAAGGACTAAGTATAGGGAAATATGCTGAATGCAACAACGCCTTACAAATGTAGAGCTAGCTCCTCAGTTTACTACTTGAGGAGTATGAAAAGTAAATCCAATACTAGCTCGAACGACGATACGGGGACCAATGTGACGATGCATAATTAAAAAATTCACCGGTATTTCTCGCTATCGTTTTCAGACGAATCTGATCAGCATGGTAGGGATTCATCATTAAAAATAATAACGTTTAGTTTCATTGTCCATATTCCGCATTTATCGTACCACAGCGGAGAAAACATCTGTGGCTTGAAGGTAAATTAAGTAATGGACACTTTGAAGGCATAATCAGTTGCAAATAACATAGAATGGTTTCAGCAAACACTGAGTGATGCATAACAAGTTGAGTCCTTTGTGCTAAAATTCCTGATGTTACTGAGAAACCCACACCTGCCATGCATACAATGTGTAGTGATGAAACAAGGTGGACACCAACCATCCCATCGGTTCACAGTTCCTTCCTGCATCTAGGGATAGTTGCTTCGTTTCGTCCAACATGATCACCGGTTTGTCTGATGGATAATCTACAATCCTTATAGACTACGGTTTTTCCTCAATCGAACTCAGGAACTTGCTTAAAATATTCTTGATGTCTTCTATGATGTACAATTAAATAGTTACGTGAAAATAAAAGTACGCCAGAAAAACTGTTGCCTTACTTTAAATCGCCAATTTATCTTTCACTATTACAGCATTTAGTGGTGACACTACAATGGCCCATGATGTCACCTAATGATTTGCATATTTCATCGTTGTAACGCATGACGTAAATTTCACATAATTTGCATTTTCATTCAGCATGTTGGTGGCTAGAGTGTAGATTATGAATTAGTTTAATATTTTAACTGAACAAAGTTAACATTATATGGCAATTTTTCAGATTTTGAAATATGGAATTCAATTAGTAAATGAAACAAGAACGTCTTTCTACATTTTAAAACCTATGACAAATTTATTTTAGTTTACCATCATGTATAAAGAATTTTCAATTTAAAATCATTGAACATTTTTTCTGGGGATTAAATAAGATAAATAATCGCTTGAGCTTAAAATAAAAGTTTTAGAGAACAAAAAAAAAAAAAAAAAAAAAAACACCTTCTTTTTGTTCATGATAAAAAAATACCTCATAAATGTATATAGGTAATTCATACAGAATTCCTTAGAAACGACTTGCATGAAGATATTTCTATTTTTTAGATTTTTTCAAAGAAAGAAAAAAAATTTAAGTAAATACCCCGACAATGTCCTTTTTTGAAGGAAATCCGGTTGAATGCTCTTTTTATTTCCAAATAAAAACATGACGATGAAAAGCATTTCGAATTCTATATCTCTCTAAAGAACATCCGCTATTTTCCAAGCTAACGATTTTTACAGAATGTCAAAACAACAAGAAATTATTTTCTTGCACATAAGCCTCGTAAAAAAAATAAATAAAAATTTCTCAAAATAAATTATCTGTAAAAATGTTTATTGGATCTATTTCCAAGACCTCCGGGAAAGTGGAATTCTCTTCGCCATTCACTCACCTGGTATGAGAAAAGGACATTAAAAATTGATTATTCCTCTATGTTGTTTACATTTCTAGAGAAAACGATTCGTAAACATATTTTTATGCCCCAAAAGAACACAAAAACATGTTTTTTTTAATGTATTCTTTAGAATTAAAGATTGTCTGCCCATATGAGACATAAATGAAGGAGAACAAGACTCAACTTGTTTACTGCTTAGGTTATAAATATTTAATTTTGTTTTTATTCTAGGAACAGAATAGAACATCTTCCCTAATGATGTTTTTAACAAACTTCTTTCATGAATGCATTATATCACTCTTGAATACTACTTATGCGAAAGATAATTAAATTTGCATTGATTTTTTTTCTTGGAATTACTACTTAGATAAATTATTCTTTAAACATGTTTAAGAATTTATTTGTAGATTTTGAATTTTCTGTGTTCGAGTTTTCCCTTAAATGTGTTAACGCTTTCTTAATAATTTTAAGATTAAAATAATATTTTTATTGGGGACATTTGATGTTCTAAGAAGAGTTAAATGCATTTCTCATATAAGTCGATTCACATATTTTTCCCAATATTCGAATTTTAACAAATTCCCCCCTAGGGAAATATACTTTTGACATTTAAATAAATTTAACAATAACAATATTTATTGTTGTTTTTAAATAACTTTTCATCTTTGTTTATTGTCTTGGTTCTACTTTATACTCCTCTAAATTTAGTTGTTTTTCCTCATCTGAAATTTCTTTTCAACAGACATTTAAAATGAGAAAACATCATAACATGTTATTCAACATATACAATACAAAAACTTAATTTATTGCATTAATCTTACATTCTTTAAAACCATACTGAATATGGAAAATATTTTCTACACATAAAGTAAATAAATTATTCATATTATTTATTATACTATGTTTTATTTATATTATTTATTGTGAGGAATCTTACCAAAACATGTTGACAAATAGTATTTTAAATTTAAATGTATTGAGAAATACCAAATATTTGAAATTTGTTTTGTAGAAAATGAATGATTTTTCGTATCATCACAGACCGCGTGTGAAAAGAATATAACACCTAAAGCATTTCATTTCATAAAGTCTGCAAAACTAAACGCTATAGATAAAAATATTTTTCACCATTTTTCTGCTATTAAACTTTTCACTATGCGCTATCAAAAGAATAGTAATATGCATTGTCAATAGAATGCATTCGGAAATAAAAATTTCGTTCGAAAACTTTATTATAAAAAGGTTTTCGAATGAAATCCTTATTTCGTAATGCACCTTCTTGTTAGTATTAGTGTACTAAAACTTGCCAGATTTTGAAAGAGAAGACTAATTTCGCTATTTTGAACTTTCGTCGAAGAATTATGTAATCAGTAATAAATAATCAACACATGATATTGGATTTTGCATTAATACCATTATAAGAGCATAACCAACAACTCACCCAAATTTTAGTACTACTGACAGAGTTCATTGTTTATAATGAGATTCGCCTATGAAGAGATAATAGAACTATTTTTTTTTAGATTTAAGTGATTGCTAGACGATGGCTGAGTGTTTAGCGTTCCTGACACCTGGGCTGCTGGTCCCGGGTTTGAATCCCGGTTCAGGCCTGGACGTTTTCTTTCTCTTTGTTTCTTAGTCCTTTCTCGTGAGATGATGTATGAATGTGGCCTATAAACGGGTTTGTGGTGGTGTGACGTCGGTAATGCTACTTGCTTCCGTGACTTGATTCACAGGTGCCCACTGGATAACGCTAAATGAGTAGAAATTTCTGGCCTTGTTGTGATGAAGGGTCAATGACCCAGTTCCCGCCATTGGAAAAAAAAAAGATTTAAGTGGTTCTTATAATGATCAATATATGAGGAGAAGAATATATATCTAGGGAAAATATGTTTACTGTATCACACACAACGGTATTAATAATATAATAAGGTCAGAGTTACCAAAAAACTATTATGTGTGAGCCAAATTCTAAGACATTTCAATGTATTTTATTAATATTCTCTCTTCTGCATTGTGTTTCGTTATATAGAAATTGATTTGTCTTAAGGAGAACACAGCATAAAATGTTATAAAACGTGATATTTAATCGTTCTGCGGTCATTTATTTTACGTTGGAGGAACAATTTAACTAGGACCTTCATTTAATAATAAAAAAGGAAATATTGTGATTGATTAATCCGAGGAATCGATTTCAAATCAACTGGATGGAAGAGCGAGTTCTACACTTTTGTGAGGTATCAAAATCTATGGGAGCACGCGTGGAAAGGTACCATGAACGCGCAAGTGACAGTACTTCCCTTATTTTTAATAGTATCTGAAATTATTTGGTTTGTGGACAAGCTCTCAAACACCCACAACAACAGAGAGCCTATCGAGATCAGAAATTAGGCATTCGAAAATCGACAATAAAAAGAATCGGATGTGAGATCTTCAATGGTGAAGAGTATGATGAAGTATTTCACATTGTTCAACAGAAGCTCGTCGAATCTGGAACATCCAAACTGCGCTATTCTAACAATGAACTAAGTTAAGCCTTATTACAAAAGTGCGAGTCTCAATTCATTATTCATAAGTGACTAAATATTTTTTTTATTATGGATTGGTGGGAATTAGACCTATAAAAGAATAAGTTCAAGCAGAAAATATTCTAAATTGCATGAATTATTCTCCTTTGTCCATGTCTTTAAGAAACTCAATACATTTTTACTCTGAGATAAAAGTTGTCATGCGTTTAATAATGCAGAATACTATTTACCTTTTAAAATTCTGAAAATATTATAAAAATTAGAATATAAAAGATTTTACTAGCATTTATAACAATACTTTATTACAAAATACATAAATGAGCCCATTCATGAGGAAATAATGTAAACTTGTCAATAGAGTAACATGGTAATATCATATCTACCCTTAAAACTCAATATATTGTGCCTGTGACTTGTTAATAATTATTAAGAACTCTTTAGTTTCACGAAAGTTGAAACCTCTTAAGTTAAAAAGGGAATCCATTAAAATGACTGATTTTCGCTTGGTAAAAGTTACTCCACTTGGTCTTTGTGTTGTTAAAAAATAATTACTTTTATTATACATCACCCACGAAATTCCTGTATGCCTATCAAAAATTATTTTGACTCTGGTCAATAAGCTTACAATTCCAATAGGGCTAATGTTCTGTGGTTACTTACTATGGTTACATCTTAAATTTTTTGCCCAAGAGAGCTAGTTTGATCAGGGCCAAGGATTTTAGAAGATTTCAAATCTCAACAAACATTCACATCTGAGGTAGGAATCGATTTACAGGGTTACAGCTGCTTAGTGATTATAATATTTTTCGAAATCAAAAGTCCGCTGTTCGATAATAGCCATTGTAGAACAATATCAAGGGTTGCACGTATGCTATCTGAATATGGAATGGGTATTTGACATTTTTCTGATTTTTCCCTTTTTCTGCATGTAAATATATATAACTTGGTATAAAATGATCACAATAAAAGTAAGGCACGTGATTTATGTTCGATTACCTTACAACAACCATCGATTTTCATGTTTGCCATTACATAATGGCAAAAGGTAAGAGTCGAATCGATGCATTGAATTGAAAGTTAAAGAGCATTTCATTCAATATCAAGTTTATTTTATAACATCATAGATTCGACAACAATATTAGTTATTTCGGGCATCTTAAATTTTACTATCTCTATCCCAAAAATGAAATTTTTATGAAGTATGGCTTCACCAGTACCTGAAATACATCCCATCTTTGATCAACATAATCATAAAAGATATGCTTGATTTCTAAATATCCATCTCAAACAGAATTTTAATATTGCAAAACATCTTATACCTGAATCTATCTCTAAAAAGTAACTCTAAAATGCAATCATTTCTTAGAGACGTTAAAAAGTACAAGCTGTAAATTTTATGCCTTTTATGCTAAATAATCTCGGAATCGTAGAGCCTTTACCGGGGGTTTTATATAACAAGGTTTTCCACACCAAATATGTTTCTGTCTCAAGCAATAACTGAGTTTCGAAACATCTTGCATAAAGAATTAAATAGAATTCAAACAAGCAAAATACCGGCGATGAACTTCATGAATAAATGTATACTTCTAAATTCTGCTAGGCTTACGAAAAATTATTGCAGCTGTGAAACCGTTATAAATTCTGTTTTCTTAGATTGAGGTCATATATTATAATAAGTTAAATACTTCGGCTGGAAAATGCCTTCAAATTTAAGAGTCAGCTGTGTTAACGGATAGATTTGCATAAATGTGGACGAGTAAGATTTGTTTTTTTGAAAAAATATTGGAAAGTAGGATACAGTTACAATATTATTTGCAACATTGAGCATTAAATTTAAGTTTGAGACAGAGCTAGAAAGAAAGATGATTTGGGCTATTCCTTTTGTAATATAGACACTACACTAAAAAGAATCTGCTAATCTAATTTGTTTTAGCGTAACGTCTAATTTTAACAATGAAGTAGTTAATAGTAGTTAACTAGTAATGAAGTAGTTAATAGTATATATTCCAATAAGAGATGCACATCTTAGATTATCGTAATCTTGGAAGAGATGACCCATCTTTTAAGCGTTAAATATTTAGCAAAACGACATTTCTACAGATGCAGAACTTGTGGTGCTTAAAAAAATATTTGATTGTAGTTCGCAGAATGGATAAAAAATGCATGGAATTTATATACATATATATTGAAATTATCGTCAACAACATCAAAATTCATAAAGATGCTGAAATTGTATCCACACATAAAAATTTACAGCAAGTTAATATATGTGATGACCAGAGTTGCTTTATATGAAGCACAGTTCGCTAAGCAGCTAGCCGTTAAAACTACCTCACCAAGATGACATTACACCTGTGAAATTTAAGAGAAGATTCTGTAATATATGCAAATCAGCTTTCCAATGGATATCTACTAAGTAGCCGACGGTAGCGTCTCCTACAGTGGTTTTAAATTAAAAAAATTTAAATACTTGTTTCTCACACACATACACAAATTACTATTAATCGTTGTTGCCTAGTAAAACGCTGTTGAGATGCATCGGGTAAGAAGGAGAAATATTTACCAGTACATTTCAATCTTTCATTGAGTTCAAATTATACTCTCTAAAGATTGTGATCTATTTTATAGTAGTATTGCTGTTTTCACCTGTCGCGATCCCATGAATTGCTTCCAGATTAAAGAATGTATGAGTTCAGAACGGTCAATTAAAACGTTTTGCTGGATTTTATTGGAACGCTATCAATAATAGTAGAGAAGACAAAAAGGTTGTCCGCATGGTCTTGATGATTATAATACTCTTGTATGAGGCATGAGTTAGGGGATGGGCTTGTTTGCAGGATAAGGTTTTCGAATGAATATTTCGACGATGCTTGCAGCAACATGGATTGTAAGCTTGGCAAACACTGCTTCTACTGCCTTTGATGGAAACTACGCAAATTAAATTTATGGTAGTGCCGGCCAATGACTGAGTGGTTAGGTTCCTGACACCTGGGCTGTTGGTCCCGGGTTCGTATCCCGGTTTGGGCGCATGGACGTTTTCTTTCTCTCTCTTCTTCTTCTGTTGTTGTTGCTTCTGATGACACTTGGCAACGCCAAGCCCACCTGTCAGTGACTAGACGAATGAAGTCAAAGAGAGAGCGTCTTCTGATTTTTGAATAGAGCACGCGTATACGAAGGTGGAAGTACGACTTTTGGTTCATAGATGGCAGCACCATCTGAATCTTCCAATTTAGAGATTGAAACCAGTGAAGACCCATAGCCTGGCTCTAACCACCCCCAAAGGTATTAATTTGTAAAGGGAACATGGAGGACATTGCGACCCGACATATTTTACGTGCCCCAGTCGCCATTAGTGAAAACGACAGATTTTTGGCTAAGCCGGGATTCGAACTCACCACCTTTTGGTTACGAAAACGACGTCCTAACAATCAGGCCACCGTGAAACCCTTTCTTCTTCTAAGATAATGGATGAATGTGGCTCGCCCCATAAACGGGTTTGTGGTGGCGTGACTTGGGCAATGCTACTCGCACCTCCATAATTAGATTCACAGGTGCCCGCCCACCTGGTAACGATAAAATGAGTAGCAGTTTGCGGCCTTGTTGTGGGCAGCGGCTCCAGTCACCTAATGTCCCACCATTAGAAAAAAATTATGGCAATTTCAAGAACACACGTCTCGAATTTTACCCTAGTTTATTACTAAACATTCATCAAAGCTATTTTGAACAGTATTGTAGTAAATGCTTTATCAAAAACAATTATGGTAGACTATAAAAATATTTCGTTGGTTATTTTATTAGTAATGAAAACACAATCTTTTTTACAAAGAAAACACTGATTAAATCATCGATTTTTTTTCTTTTTTGTAAACTTGTCTTGAATTCCGCAAAAGCATCAATTTCCCACAATCTGTTAAAATATGTGCTGAAAAAATCAGAAAGAAATTAATTAAATTAGTATATGTGAAAATTAAAAAAATTAATTTTTAATTTCACCACAGATATTTTACATTTAAATCTAATTCTAAAAGAATTGATATGGAATGAATTGATCAAATTTTAAATAACCCCTAATAATTTTACTAATTTACTTTCTCAAATCAGCAAATAAATAAAAAAAAAATAACTGCTTATCTTTGGGTAACTACTTTTCTTTAAATACTGTCAACTTAAATACTATAACAGAACTAGAAAAAATTCTTTTCTCTCAGAATCGTTAGAAACTGACGTTTCTGTTGAGTTTTAATTTTTTAGATTGGAGATTATTTGATGATCTTCGAATAATTATGAAGCATGAACTGTTCGTAGTAATATGATATTTACAAATCTTTTCCATGAATTTAAAACATATATCATAGATGTTCAATATTGCATGTCTTTGATGTATTAGCATAACATATGGATGTCGCGTGAATTATCTGTTGATCACGTGATGACCTACCACGTCGATAAACCTAAAAGATTTTTAATTTCTTATCAACTGATGAAAAAAGAACAATTTTTTGCTACTATATCAAGGACATTTCCAGAAACAGAAGAAATATTGAAGAACCATCTAAATTTCGAGATCGCGCATCAAAGGTGTCAAAGAAATGACCCTTTCACAACCCAACATAAAAATCATCTTTTGCACTTACGACAGAACTCATGAACAAAAATTATGGAGAAGGAACTGACGGTGTACTATTAGATTCTAATTCCGAGGGAAACCGTTTGCATTATGGATGATTGATATGCATTGAGGGCTATCAACAACGGATTTTTCCTCCCAAGACAAATCACATCCACACTCCGATTG
Organism: Latrodectus geometricus; assembly: GCA_026290005.1. Classification (NCBI taxonomy): domain Eukaryota; kingdom Metazoa; phylum Arthropoda; class Arachnida; order Araneae; family Theridiidae; genus Latrodectus; species Latrodectus geometricus. Next base: position 122,537 of record JAPDSC010115891.1, on the reverse strand, counting down.
ATTCGAATTCGATGGTTCATTTCCATTTGAGTGAATATCAACACATAAAGCTTTCTACCACTCATTTGGAATGAAAATTTTTTTTTTATCTTTCCATTGCTGATAGCTCTGAAAGGTTTAGAGCTTAATTTGCCTCTACCATTGACGA
>JAPDSC010115891.1:111220-122379 GCA_026290005.1 Latrodectus geometricus | reverse complement strand
TTCTCCATAAATTTATTTTTTATCTCTATTGCGGATAGCTCTGAAAGTTTAGAGCTTAATTTTCTTGTGCCATTGACGACATTCTCCATAAATTAACGCCGTAAATATTTGGGTGATCCGATAGCAAATTTTTGTCAATACTTTCAGAAATCTAATAATGACTAGAATTGCGATAAAACTGTCGTATCTAACATCTGGGAGGTAGTATGTTAGGTACCTGACCCAGATGAAATTGTATGTTATGATATTTGTTATCTTTATTAGAAGGTAGTGAGTTCAAACCCTGACCTAACCAAAGATCCTTCGTGTTCGCTAATGGCGACTGAGGCATGTTAAATATGTCATGGTCGCAATGTCCTTTGGGGTTTGCAGGCCAAGCAGGCACAAAGCATAGAGAGTCTTCTGCTTTGTCCCTGCTTTTAAATTACGGTGACAGTTAACAGTTAGGCAAAACAAGGCTTTAACTGGGAAGCATGCTGGTGCAACAACAAATGAAATTGTAATACAGAAAGAATTGGAGTGCTAAAAGTTCGTAAAGTGCAAAGTCCTTTCGTTAATATGGCTTGATAAAGAATTTACCATCCCCGATTTTGACCTTTTCATTGGTCCGTTGTTCAAAATAAAGGGGCAGTTGATAGTGTTTAAACAGTTCCTATGTGTAAAAATGAAAATAGCTGGCGTATCATTATATTCAGCTGTCATAGCTGATTTTTAATTTTAAGCCAATAAATTGAGAAGAGAATTCTGCTTTTAATAACATAATCGTGTCATAGCAGCAGAATACACATTAAATAATAAACTAATATCGTATGTATTACTTAACCCGATGGTAAGAATTTCCTTTGAAATCCACTGAAATTTGTAATTAGATGATGTTGGCGTGAGTTCTTAATCCCGATACAAAAATGACTTCTTTTTATTTTGCATTTGATTTAATAATCGGGGCATTGTCGACGCAATTACCATAATGGATGCCCATAAGTTGAAACAAAAAAGAAACCCAGTTTACGAATTTCATTATAAAAAACAAGTGTTTTTAAAATGAATAATTTTATCTCAAATTATTCATAGAATCTTCTAATCCCTTTTTTCACCAATCAGGAATGTTTTTTTTTTTTTTTTTCCTCTGTGTAACTATTCTTCGCTATGTATAACGCAATTACGAACGCTCCCTATCTCAGGACAAAAATAACAACTTGCAATCATAAAATGAAATTATCAGGCAAAATCATTTAAGTCTTCATTCAAGTATTCAAATGCAAATAAATATGAAAACCAACATAAGGCATCAGACAAGTTACAAATTGCATTATCTCTCTTCATCGTAATATGTATTTTAAAAAAATTAGTTTAACTGACTTAATAAATTTAACTCCATTTATTTTCTTGGGGGAAAAAAAAAACAATTTGAATGAAGAAAAAAAATCTGGCGAGGCCCCAATATCTTGAGTCTACTTACGCAATGAGATCGGAGATGAGGGGGGGGGGGAATTATGATTCTTATAAATATTGCTCAGGCAATAAGTAATCAAATTAATAGTGTCTCCAATCTTGATTGGGTCTTCACAAATTACAGCTCCATTGATTTTTGCTCGTCTACCGCTATTCAAATTAGTTTTGCTAATTAAGCAGAGCATAATAACGTCATTTCCTCTGAAATATTAATTAAAGAAAATGCTTTTTTTGAAATGATAATAACTCTCGATATTGGCTCATTTTTAATGTTATTACGAAAATTCTCAATAAAAATATTTATTTTATAAGATTTTATTCTTAGGCATAATTTAACGTTCGTCCAATCGTAAAAATATCATAAAATACTGTTATACCTTGTATAATGAGTTAGAACCTTGGTATTATCATTAAAGGTTGGTTGCTGAAATACATTTTTATTAGTTGATTTTTATACCGACTGAAACAGCAAAACACAATCAAGCACGTCATAATTTTAAGCCATGGCCAAGTTATCAGGTGCAGACGAGGTCTACACCTGTGGCGGCAGCATTTTCCTCATATTTATGCAACACCGCATAAGACATTTTATTAGAGGTGAGAAAGCCTGGTCAACAATGGGCCAATCGAGCCGTAATTGTTGCCAACTTTCGTCTAAAAACAGGACACGACTACCTTCCATCTCACTTACACAGAATATAAGTCGTTGTTTGGCCAGAATGCACCCTCTGTGAACATGAAGAGATGAATGGCGAACATCTGGAGTCCTGTCCAGCTCTTGACCCCCCCCCCCACACTGGATCAGACTAACGTCTCTACTGGTCAGTGCGCCACCTCATGGTTGAACAGCCAAGAGTGGGCATTGGCTAGTAGTAGTAGTAGTAGCATAAGATATGATTAAGATATTAATAAATTTTTAACGCTTTCATAGATCTTCTCAGATAAAAGTTTTTTGGTTGTTCCAAGTATCGAACTTACTATCTCTGAGTCACGAGAACATCCTAAGCCAACAAGAAATCAGTGTTCAGAACAGTATAAGATTGTACTGGATACAATTGGTAATGATTTGAAAGAAAATCCTTAAAAATAGTACTCAAGTCAATGTCAAATGCGAGTTATTTTTTCTTCTATGTGAGCTACAGGTCCAATAGGACAGAGCTCCATAAGGACCTTCGTAATCTATTTTCCTATTAAATGCAATGGGCGTTGAGATAACTTATAAGGGAAAACAGGTTCGATACCTGACTCTGTCTAAGATCATCAGGCTGGGAAGAACAATACCCGTTACAAGTATCATAGAACCCAATATTTTTCCACTAATGTGGTGTGGAACAAACAGTGACAACTGTGGTGTCGACCACGGAATTTAACTGCGAACTAAAATTGTAACCTTACTGTGTTTAACAACTGAGGATTGTTAAATTATTTAAAAAGTATTATCTAGCTAAATTATAACCCTTCAGAAACAATTGAACAGAAGTCGATAAGAATCTTGAATATTAATATTATCAAAGAGAAATTTTTTTTAATGCATTTAGAAGAAAAATATTTTGCTTTATTTTTTATTTATAAACACATGCTTCTTTTATATAAGCAGACCATTGTTTCATTGAATAGAATTACCTATTCTAGTAGTGCCTCATTTGTTATAGGAAATATTAAATAACACATCATTACTAGTCGAGAAATGTCTCAAACTGCAAACCAGAAAGTTACGTCACTTAGGGAAGGGAATCCAATTTTCTTCCCTCCTGAGGGCAGAGCCTGTGAAGTCTTTGTCTAGACATGCGATTTATATGCATTTGCCTCCTGAATTTGACTGATATCCTTATTACCTTATGTAATCTCCGGTCGGTTACGGTTGCAGCTTCATTAAGGAACTGTGTGCATGTGAACATAATAGGACCCATATCTATTATATTACAGCTGTAGAAGATAAATCGAAGTGGAGTTGAATCGTTTGCGGTTTTGTTAAATTCTAACCGATATCGCGACAGGAAATTTCATTGAAATAAAATATCGGTTTCAAGAATATAATATTATGTAATATGAAAGCAGACTTTTTACTCTATGTTATTTAAAGATTAAATGTTTTTAAATTGTTATTAAGACTCTTCATTTCTATATAAAATCTTACTTTTTAGCAGCCTGAATTTATTATTAAATTAAACCTTCTTTTATTTTAATTTAATAATTAATTTATTTTAAAGAGCAGTCTTCAAAAGTCATGAAATCTATGCAGCTTTGTACAGAAAAACGCTTTCCTATTGTCCATAAAACAACGGGTTCAATACTTGATTTATCCAAAACTGGAATGCTGATAGATCTTATATGCGTAAAAGTATTGGGTCTAAAGTCCTAACATATATAGAACCCAATGCATTTCCATTCACGTGTCATGGAGAGGAAGGAGCTTGAGCATCGAACTCGTCACCATGTGATTGCCTGAGCTTCGTGGCTTCAAATGGCCAGAATAAGAAACTGGAAATCTCATAGGAGTTGATGTAATTTATTTCTCCTGACCAAAGCTTAGCCATTAAGGACAGCCAATTGGCGTCCTCATTTTGAATTTTAGTTAAGTAACGAGGTTGATACTTGAGGTAACGTCTCTTCTCCACGGCACAGAATACACATTGGAAATCACAGAACTTAAAACAAACAAACGTTTCATTGGTGTTTACTATATTCATTGACTGGTTAGGTGACTGAACTTCGTTTTTGGCAGTCTATTTACATGGATCAAAGTCGTGAAATGCAGCCAACCTTGTTGTAATTCTGAATCTGGTAATGATGACATCAGAGCCTAAAGAACTTTGTCATATTGATTCAATCAGTGAAATGGTTTTCAGCTGTATCAGGTATCAAGCCTACCATGACCTCAGCAGACTGATCTCTTCGTTTAATTATACTTCAAAATCACGAGGTAGTTTCATATTGCTTAATAGATTTGTTGTTGTTGTTACTAATGATACTTGGCAACGCCAAGCCCACCCAACGGAGACTAGGCGAATGAAGTCAGAGAGAGAGCGTCTTCCGTTTTTGAAGAGATCACCCTCATACGAAGGTGGACGTACGACTTTTGGCTCATAGATGGCAGCACCATCTGAATCTTTCAATTTAGAGATTGAAACCAGAGAAGACTCATATCCTGGCTCCAACTACCGCCAGAAGTATTAAATTGGAATGAGAACATGGAAGACACTGCGACCCAACACATTTTACATGCCCCAGTTGCCATAAATGAACACGACTTAATAGATTTGGTTGATAGAAACACATAATCAGAGAAAACCAACAGCAATTGTAAAGTATAGTTTATTACAATTTTACACTAGATGTATTCTTCCCTCTAAAATCAAAATTTTATTGTGCAAACCGAATGAAATAAATATTAGGTCTATAGAAAAGTTTTGACCTTTCCGGTTACAATCAGTTTCAAGTAGTATGGGCATCGGAGATTGAAGAATGGTTTGATTCACTCAACAAACCATTTCGGACTATAATCGGTAACTAAGGTGTGTGTGCGGAGATATTCGAGATGAGTGACACATAAATTATATGAGAAGAATTTTAATAATAGTATCACCATATCCACACAACAAAATTAATAAACAAATTTTATTGCACGCAACAAAATTGAACTCTTTTTGGAATGGGTCATAATTGGGGGTAAAAAATGGATTACCTATGATACATTACTTGTTTCTAAATTTTTGACTTATTGCTGGAAAATTTTCTAAAAATATTGCTTCGAATGTCTTTATTTGAAATAAAGTTAATTATATTTTTAAATCAAATTATTTTTTTACAAAAATCGCAGAGATTAAAATAAATATTGCCTTTTAAATCACCCAAATGATATAATTTTATTTTCAAAATTATTTAAGGTGTAAAAAGAAAAAAAACAGCTGGAACTTTCTAAAAAAAAAGTGTCACTCTTGTGGAAAAGATGAGTTTTAGATTCCAGGTCTAGCCAAAAATCTTTGTGATAAAAGGACTTATGATGGTTGAAAGTTCCTTACGCGCACATCCAATGTCCATTTGCTGAGTCTTAGAAAGAGGATGCGAGCTCAGGTGTCGACTACGTCACTTAAAAATATCTCAAAGATAAGATGCAAGATGCGGGTGGCTGTTTTAAGTGATTTTGATTGAAAAAGACATCCAGGAATGTATTACAATAACCTAACATAATCTGAGTTTAAAAAGAAAAATTGACGTAACTGTAAAGCAACAAAAATGATTTGTGGTTAAGTTATGGCGGACGTTTTTACAGCTCTATGCTAACATGCTTGTAGCTCACATTGAAGAGGATAACTAGAGAGGATTTATATATATATGCATGTATAATAACTAAACACACGTGCCATAAGAACCCATTTATAGGGTAGGCAACCATTCACACAAGGAAAGGACAAAGAAGAGAAAGCACATCCATTCCCGAGCCGGGATTCGAACCCATGACCTCCCTATCCGAAGTCAGATACGCTGACCACTAGACAGAATAGGTGCCATGATTTGTGTAAATGTCATGAGTAACTTTAAGTTTTCCGCTTCAGGTGCCATTTTGTGAAAAAAAAAAATAAATAAAATCAAAACATTTATTTCATATTTCATAACTTTAACATAGTAAATTTTTTAAATAAATCCAAAAATATATTTCCAAATACAATTAAAAAATATTTTTAAAATGAAACAATTTCTTTTTAAAACGACTTTTACAATGGTGAACGATAAACTTACAATGGAAGATTTTATCTTTTACATATAAAAATCTAACAAACGTAATTAGCTGCCAAAACCAGAGCTGACATTTCCATGCAACCTTTTCAGAATTGTTCACGCATAAAGTCAACTGACATAGACAGCGTTTTGTCTGAAGTGTATACATTGTGTTCAAATTTATAATAGAGAATCTAACTTCAATGTTACGCGGTTGTGAGTCTCTGAGCAGGAAAGCGATTTTGATAAGGTCAAGGTTTAAGCGTGAAATAAATAATAGCTCCCAACTTCAGCATCTGGCAATGACAGACTAATAATAAAATGTCTGGAAATTTCAGTCTTCATACAAGGCAGAAAAACTGCGCAGTTGAAAACATATCGATCTCATATTGGAATTCTAATTGAATCTGATTATATTCAATTTTCAATATATTTGCTTTTTTTTTTAAATGAATATTTTATATAGAAAATTCGCAAATCAGTTTATCACGAAATATTATTGCGAGGAGTTAGATTTTTCATGTTTAAATCTAATAAAGAGAGTTAATTATAATGAATTTCTTGAAACGCAAAAATAAAGTCAATTAAAATCTTTTAACTCATCAAAATGAAATGCATTATTATGAAACACAGTTTATTTATAATAAAATTCATTATTAAAAATATTATCTAAGTTATTTAAATTGTTTTTAACGTATACGTAATAAAATGTAAATAAAAAAAATATCTAAATAAAAAGGATTCTCTCTCCAAAAGTTATATTATTTTTAAACATTTATTTATTTCATCCCTTTCTAATAAATATTATAATACAAAACAATAGTAGCTTGTTGGTTTTATTTTTGCAACTGGAAGGTTTTAAGTTCGATTCCTCCTAAACATATTGGTTATTAGTGTGGGGCAAATGAGGTAATGAACTAGTGTCGTCTCAGGATGGTAAAAGTGCAATATCTTATTGAATTTAATGAACATTGCTAATGAAACATGCATAGTACGAGCATTTCCTCCTCAGGTAAAATATTGAAGAAGTGAATGTCAATTCAAATGTTTTTTAAGTTTAAACTTATGAAGTCATCGGTTGCATTTTATGGCTTCAATCTGAGGAAAAAGAAGCAGTTGGAAATAATTGCAATAAAACAAAAAATTTCTCAAATCAAGTGAAAAGTTGTACCTTAGTGAGGAAAAAATATCACTTTCGTAGACGGTTAGTTATTTGTTCGATAATAAAGACGAAGACCATTTTATTGAAAGAGCTTAGTTAGTAAGTGACAATATCTAATTTGAAATTTACGAATCATTTGTACTAAAGTGACCACGTTCAAATGACCAGGCTGGCGCTTGAGCTTTTAATCTCTTTTCAAAGCCACCCCATTTCAAAGGGATGATGCATCCACAAAGTAATTGTCTTTTGGATGAACTTTCCAACGGATAATATCTTATATTCGTAAATCGTAAGAAAACAAACTCATAAAACTATCAAACACCCACAGCGAGAGAATACATTCACAATTTAGAAGCGAAACAATCATCGCTTGTTCAATTCTGGCAAAGATCAAATATAGTACCATCTTCCTTGAGGAATATCAGTTAACGTTTATATTCTTTTAAAAAGTCCATTTGCTATCTGATTGATATTTCTTGTTCTTAGATGAATGCCAAAAACAGGATCTCTAATGTGTAGGATCATAATGACTTCTAATCCTTTGATGAACTTTATCACCTTTTTGTTATAAGCTTCTGAAGCTTAATTCATTTAAAAGTCAATCTCATTTGTTCTTAATTAACTTTATCAAAAATCAACTCACTGAGAGAATATATGAATGTTTAATACATCTGGTATAATGTACTTTAATGTGAAATGTGCGCAAAGTACTGTGAATATATGTCGACTTCCACCCCTTAATCTAGTTTAATAAAATAGGTATTTGTTTTTTGTGCCACTGAATCGTTTTAACAGTTGTTATTATTTACAAGGAATCTGTTTTTACTAATGGAATAACATTCAACGGAATTCCACAGTTGGTTAGGGCGTCGTTCTCGCTACTACAATGTGGGGAGTTCGAATCCCGGCTTAGCCGAAGATCCGTCGTGTTCTCTAATAGCGACTGGGGCACGTAAAATATGTCGGGTCGCAATGTCCTACATGTTCCCATTACAAATTAATACCTCTAGGGGTGGTTGAAGCCAGGCTATGCGTCTACACTGGTTTTAATCTCTAAATTGGAAGATTCAGGTGGTGCTATCAAAAGAAGGCACAATCGGAAGAGATTAATATTTATATAGTATTATATATTATTTCCACTAAAACTTGAAGAAATGTTATAATTAATAAGTTTATATAATAATTTGGCTTCTATATTAATTTATATTTAGACTTCAATGAATATGCTAGAATAATTTTTCACCTGAGTATGAATGCAAATTACATTACAGTGACTATACGTACTTATATATGCTCTGAATGTATATCAACTTGATATTTTTTTGAGTTTATTTAATCTTCACATGTAAAAATCTATAATAAGGTGATTTTTCTTATACAAAATTTGAAGTATTTTTACAATGAATAAATGCGTATAATAAAATTTTCTTCGTGTAAAATTTAGAATTCATGTGATAATAATTTTACTTTTTTAGAAGGAAAAACTTGTGAAAATCTCACTTGTAAAAGTACATAATAATTTGCTTCTACCCTTGTAAAATTTGAAATGACGTTACGGTAATAAACTATACAAACTTTTTTCTTATGTAAAATAATATTAAGTGCCGGTACAATATAAATAAGTACGTAAAGTAACTTTTCACCATGTAAAATTTGATGCGCCGCAGTATTAAATAAGTACGTAAAATATTTTTTTTTTCCGTATATAAAATATTAAATGAAGCTACAATACATTCCTTTCTTATCATGTAAAGTTTAAAATGACAATGAAATAAATAGTTTCAGAAAAGTTTTTTTTTTGCTATGTAAAATATGACATATGATGTTGCAATAAATTAGTGTATGCAAAAACTTGATTTTACAATGTATATGCTTAGTAATAATAATAATAAAAACTTCTCAATGGAATAAACAAGATAGGAAAAAGTTTTAATCACCGGAAAAATTTCCATCATTAAATAAAGTAAATTTTAAAAGCATTTAACAATTTGACAAAGAAGTAATCTTTTCCTCTTCATATATTATGCAATCTCCTCTCTAATGGTAATTAAATGAATAAAATTTAAAAGCTTATTTCCAGCTAAAAATTTTCTTTATCTTTTCGGGGAAATCTTTTGCTTAAAATGGAAGCACAATAGAAAGAAAGCGTGAAAAATTGCTAATAAAATCCTCTTTCCAATCTTTTCCTAGAAATGAACGTCTTCCAAGAAAATATTTTGCATGATTCTTTAATTTAGTTGTCTAGATTTATGTTTTTGCTCTGTTTATATCCCGGATTCCATCAAGTTGGATTCATTCATTTTTAAAAGTATTTAAATGTTTAAAATTATAATAAGAAAAAGGGAATGGTTACATTAATTTACTTCTCTGACTTGAGGGCAATTAATTGAATTCGAAGGTTTTTGAAAATAATCTATAATAGTACGACCCTCTCTTCTAAACTGACTCGAAATTTAAATTATCTTTCTAAATAATTAATGATAGTTAATGTCTGAAATTATCTTCATTCGCGTATTTTATCACATTGAAAAATTCCTTGTACTTATAATAGGTAGGTAATATTAGGTTGGGGAAAAAGAAATCCATTATTTTTACTATAATCCATTATTTGAACTTTATGTAACTTCTTTTGGATTCGCTTGGTAAAAAGGTTTAAAACAGCTTTCATGTAGATTTTTAGGTTTTGCTCGTTACGACTGCTGACATGCGGTTAACTTCGATCATTTTTGATATTTTATAGACATTTTCGACGATGTTGTATCCATGAGAGGTGCATCTTTAGCATCCAAATACCCAAACGGAAGCGACGAAACAAAAATTGTACGTAACTGGTTGTTACAGTCTTATATAGAACGATAAACACCTTTCACAATTTTAGCCACCTGGTTAGCATTTTCGCCATTATAAAAGAAAAACTAAAATGTATCGAATTTTCTGTTTGTTGTCTTCCATTTTTAAAACCTTGTACTCGTAACTGAATTAATCAAACAAAAAACCGCAAGAGAATATTTTAGTGTCAAATGTCACCTTTCCAACGAGCACAAATCTGAAACTGCTTGATATATACTTGACGAGATAGCGATCACTACAGACGTCTACCCAAAAAATAATGGATAACTTTTTCCCCAAACTAATATTATATAACTTCTATTCTCTTCTTCTCAAGATGATATTCTTCAGATGGTTCAAAAAACGGTACAGATGTCTAACGAAAAAATAATGGATTACTTTTTCCCCAAAATAATATATAGTTAGAAGTACGCCTTGAAATAGATGCAAGTTAAATTATAATTTTTAACATGGCTGTGGCCGCCCACCTTGTCTAGTGGTCAATGTGCCTGACTGTGGGTAGGGAGGTACTGGGTTCGAATCACGGTTTGGGCATGAATGTATTTTCTCCTTATCTCTCTCCTGTTCTTGTCTTTTCTTTATATGAATGAATTATGAATGGTTGTCTACCTTTATAAACAGGTATCTATGGTATGCGTGTACTGAAAAAGTCGAACTCCGCACCAAATACGGTTCAATTGAAAAAGGGGAGCAGCCCACCCCATATTGCCAGCCTGGTTGGCACTCGATAAAAAAATGTAACTGTTTTTCATTGGATCCACAAATTCTGGGTTTGAATCTTAACGATAATACGTAACTTTTTGATACGCTCAATGGTATGAGTTTGCCGTTTCTTAAACAGGCATACAACGACAAGTAAAGACTGTACTATTAGCTTGACTTTAATCAAACACTTCATCATTTTGATTAAATAACGAACTCGATTTTTGAACTCGCCTCATCGATCTTAAGAAAGATAAAACAAGATTGCTTCTTC
>JAPDSC010115891.1:89767-101550 GCA_026290005.1 Latrodectus geometricus | reverse complement strand
CCCCCCCCCCGTTGTTAAATTTGGGAAATGAGACCGCACTGAGCGGCCACCTACCCAGGATCGGCCCTGTTTATATAATTATATATACGCGTTCCGGTAAAAAAAAAAAAAAAAAATTAGCACAACATCACTGGCTATATACGTTAGAATTCCATAAGATCCAACGTTTCTGGCACCAGTTTGTTATGGTGAGGAGGACGGAACACTACGGGTGTTGATCTCGTCACTTGACCATAATTCAAAATCCCATTGTCAGTGTTAATCTGCTTCATTCAATTGAAATAGGCAATTTGAAATCTACAGCATTAATTTAATCACACACAAAAGACATATCGTGTCTTTTGTGTACATATATATATAAAGTATGACTAGATATCTTTATTTGTTATCGTGATAAGGATAACTATCATTTTAAATGACAAACATTATGGAATATTTATAAATGTAAAATAATTCTATATAAAAATATTCTTCTTCTATATAGTTTAATATTTATGAACACGTGAAAGTTTTTCCAATAAAGTGAAATACAGTATTATATGACCGCATGGAGGAAACTCTATCCGGAGGAAAAATAATTTTTTAAGATTTCATTTCATTTATATTTGAAAAATATGATTTTTTTAAACTAAAAATGAGATTTGGAATGCTGGGGGAATTTCCTTTAAATCAGGTTTCCTAGATTGAATTTAAGATGGGATGAAGAAACGTATTAACTGAAATTGGAAATGGAAAAATTTTATTTTCTAGGCTTGAATATTTTGAATTTTATATTCGAAAGCAAGAAAAATCATTAGGAAATACATTATTTTGTTTTCATGTTATATTTAAATGTTTTGAAAGGGAAAGCGTTAAAAGAAATATACCAATCATCTGTAGGAATTACCAATTGAGAAAATGGAAATCTGTTTTTTGGGATATTAAAATGGTTTAAATATGAGATTACAAAGTTGTCTAAAAGAACGCATCATGAAGGTTAAGAATCTGCATTATCATAATTCATAGAATAGTTTTTTTAGTTTCTTAGTCTTATAGGAAAGAAAAATGGTTCAGGAACAGGCCTCTTGGTGTTCGAAAGGTAACAGGTACGATAATTGCCCGCTGAAGAGTACCACGCTGAGATACTTCTGTACATTAAATTTCTAGGGTCTTAGGCTTTTTCGTTATACATGTTTAGGATACTTAAAGAAGTATAGTAGTGGTACCTCTTCTCTTGACAGCAGTTCAAAATTTAGTTTTGCCTGTTATTCAACTAACGCATTTTCAACTTGAAGGCTAATTTGATTGCAATCTCTACAGTTTTAAAACTATCGAACTACTTCAAGCATCCACACCGATTTATGAATCTCTGCTAACTAAATTGCTAATAATCTGGCCTTCTCCGAAGAATGCATAGAATGCCGAAGTATTAACAATTTAGTTGCCAGATTGGCATGCAAATTAAGAATGTTATTAGTTGTGTTTAGTAGCTTAATATGAAAGAATTTGATAACAAAAATCATATCTATAACCGTTAAAACAGCTGGAGATGATTTTTCAATGAAAATATTAATTTTAACAACTTTTTAACGACACAATTAATATAAATTTGAGAAAGTATTTGAATACAAGGATAAACCCAATATTAAATTTAGAACATATAACGAATACTAATGATTATCAGGATAAGTAGAAACTTCATTTTGTGAAATATCTTGAATAGCCTTCCTGTAAGGTTTGTTTAATCGAAAAAGTAAGCTTTCAAGTGTTTAATCAATCAATCAATCCTTTTAGAAGAAATTTAAAAGTGTGAGCATTCAGGTAGTCAAATTTGTGCTTCCTAAAAAAATGTTAGTTGGAGATAATATACACGATATAATGAAGACATCATAGAAACTTTCTTCAGCTTCTATTCAGGTATTTTTCTGGAATCCTCCTGGATGTCAGTGAAATCTATATATCTCATCTTTTGTCTCAGAAAAGATTAGATTATTCTGAATTTAAGTTTTTTTATTGTAATGGTTTGAATCTAAAAACTGCTTATTACAGTTTGTGTGTATATTTAAACAATGTTTGACTAAATCTTCGATTCAACGCATTGCAAGTGTTTCTTCCGAATTCAAGATTATTTACATTTGTCAGCTAATGTCAATACAATTTTCTAATAAGACAACGCTATTTCTTATGAATGCACATTACAATGGTTTTCCCTTCACATTTAAATAAGTTATTGCATTTTTCTTTGATACCCGTGTTTTATGCTGATTCTCGTTATTGTAAAATACAGCAGCGCCACAAAATGACCTTGCGTTGATTTTTGAAACTAATTTTTTTTTTCGCTGAACCCTTTTTCTTATGTTTTGATTAGTCTAAATACCAAGTTTAGTGTCATTTTGACTATCAGGTGGCGCTACATGGCTCTCTAAGCACTGTCACTTTAAAATTATTACCTTGTATTTGCAATGGTGAGGAGGGGAAAATTCAGGTGTCCCGAATTTTGGCAAGTCTACCTATAATGTTTCGAAAATCATATGCATTTGCTCTTCAACGAATTTCTTCGAATTAAAAAATTATGATTTTATTTGTTTCTTTCATCCCCTAAAGCATAAAATTTTGATTTGAGTATTTACTTTTCTTTAATCGGCATCTCAAAGCATAACTATTTTATTTGATTAACACTTCCTATGTGTAAATAAATCTCCGTTTTGAACATTTATTTTTATTTTGATTAGAGAAAGCAACAAAAATGTACTCTGGCTTTCATATTGTTGATCAGATTCAAAACTTTTTAATTAAAAAAATGTATTAAAGCTCGAAATATTTTGCTACAGTCTGGAATCTATTGCAAAGGATTATCATTCTTCAAATATCGAATTATTGCCATATCTAAGAGAAATCGATTTTTTCTTCCAAAATATTGACCACTGAGATTGTAAATAACAATGCCAATAAAAAAAATGCAAGGACGCCCTATTGATTGCTTCCCCTTTTAAGTCAGAAAACTGATACACATGCCAAAGAAGTAACAAAAAAAGTTATTTTCAGTTAAACCTCAAAACAAATCAATGTTTACTTGTCGAATAGCAGAAAATATTTCCTTGTCGACCAACTGAATAGTTTCGCGTGCTTGAATAGGAGGTTTCAGTCCATTTCTATCACGACATTTATAATAAAAGTTTGTGGTTTCCCAGGAAATTTTTTTTAAAAAAAAACTTCTTATCTACGGTTGAAAAGATTAAATTGTTTTCGAGTATTTTTGAAGAAAACATGTTTTGTAAAAATCAGGAAAAAAAGAAATTTTCGTAACAAAGCGGCATGTTTTTATTTTGAAAAGCTTTGCTATGTTGAAAAAAAAATGGTTATTTTTCTAAATGTTTCTTAAGAAATCCATAAAAACTAGATTTGAAAATTGATAAGAAATATGTAATCTATATAAGAAAAAGTGTCTTTCCAAATGGTAATAAATATTTTTGCTTAGGATTTACGTTTGTAGCTGAGTAAACACATCTCAATATTCTTTTTTCTCTGAAAACGAAATGTTTATAACGATTTTAAAAGTAAAGAAGCCATTTTGTTTGTAAGAAGTTATTTGATGATAAATTTAATTGAAATTTTCCAATGCATAAATTTTGTTAAGATAAGTGAAGCTGTGAACATCAATATCTTTAAATCTATTAAAGATATATTTACAAAACCATCTGTAATTTAATACTTACTTGTAAGACACTTTCTTGTTCAGTACTTTTCTCTATTTAATAAATCTTGAGCCAAACTTGTAAGATAATCAATGTCTCAATGCTCCTCCCTTAAAAAAAGCTTCTTCTGCACTTACCTGTTGGAAAATCTGCAAATTTAGTAGTTGATTCTCTAAATTATTTTTCGCTGCATTTACTTATAAAGACATTTTAATATAGTGATTTACCTTTTAAAAGAACTTTTGCCGTATTAAAATTGCAAGCACTCTGAAAATCATGTGCAAATGGACCAATAATATAAATTCAAATGGGTTAATAATATAACTTCAAACAGCTCTGAGTATGTATGTGTATCACTATCTTCTTATACAATATCAAATATTTATTCCTTAGTTTTATTGGAGGCAAGATATTTTGACCTTGTTGTTCTCAAATTCTTATGAATCAAATTTATATCAATCAAAAAAAAAAAAATTCAAGTTACAAGGAAAGGAGCATAGATCTAAGTGTAATATTAAGTTTATTTTGTCATTTTACTAGAATATTTGGTTACAAAAGCTAAGGAAAATCATCAAATTTTGTTTGTCGTTTTGTGGTCACTTACTTCTCATTTGTTAACTATTACATTTGGTTTGACCCTTACAATGCTAACTTTTTATTTACAAGGCTTAGCTGCACTATAAGATTTTATCTAGGTGTAACATTAGGTTACTATCCTATGAAATCTTTTGCTTTTAAACTGAGGCATCTTTTGGCTTGCTATGTAGCTCTGGATCATTTTATTTCTCAAAGTTTTAAAAGTTATCAGATTTGATTTAACATTCACACGGCCTCATTTTTTTTTATCCAAAGAACAAGTCATTAACAATAATTATTATTATGGTTTTTTACTCGTTTCCTTGGTCACTTTTGATCACGAAATCTTAGGCGTATCATTGGCTTTAGTTCTGATATCAGTACTTTTGACTCACGAGGACTAAGGCCATTAGCTTTGATTTAGTTCCTTTTACGATCAAATGTTACACATGAAGACTGACGTGCATCATAAAGTTTCATTCGTTTTAGAGACACGCTTTGATCACGAAGTCCTAGGTGTATAATTAAGTTTGGTTCGTTATCCTTTTATGAGTGTCATTAGACTTTATTTACTTTACGTATCATTTTACTTATAAGGAATTATACATAAAGTGAAAACATATTTCACTTTATGCTTTCACGCATTCACTGTATGTCCTAGTTTGGTAAAATGAAGACTGTATCATTATTTTAGAGTATAACTCTACGATCACTTTTTATTCATGAAGGTTAAAATTTGTGATATGATTATTTGGTTGGTTTTATGGTTATATTTTACAATGAAAAGTAACGAATATCATAAAATTTCGTTCCTTTTGTGGTTATATTTTAATCACGATAGCTTAGGCTTATTTGATATGCAAAAACTCTACACTCGTCTTTTGACAAGAAGTATGGAGTCTATTTTTATTTAACTTGTCAGTCTACTGTAATTATGCATTCACGAGGAATAAACTGCCTATTTGATAAAAATTGTAAGTTAAAATTTGTAGATGAAATACCAAATCTCATTCATCTGAAAATCAGATTCTGTCATATTTCATCAGAATGTTGACTTTTGTTTGTCATCTTACGGAAACTGATTAAGCTCATAGAAAGATACAAATTTTCAAAGTAATATATTAAAATTATCTTAATGTCCCTTTGTTTGATATTCTCAAGACAGTTAGAATAATCATTATAAGGCTAGTAAAATTCAATTTCATAAGCTCTTTCAAAGATGGCTAAATTGTGTAATATATTTAATTTTTTGATACTCAAATATTTTTTAAGTTAATTTCTTGAAATTTAAAGATATTCATAATACGAAAGATACACTTTTTAAGCATTATCAGCTTTAAAAACAGTATTTACAACATTCGCTAAACATAATCGTTTTAGTACAGTATTAATAGCTGTGTTCCAACAAAAACAAATCATGTACATACAAAAGTATAATTTGAAGTTAACCATTTTTGGAATATTTCCGAGGATTTTTATAATCCTCTTCTATGTTTGTCTCTTGAATGATGTCAATAAGATGTTGTCAATTTAATGGGGAAAACAATTGTAAGATTCAATTTAGGCCGAAATCATGGTTTTTAATTATGTTTACGTGTTTCAGATAAATTAGTAAGAATGCATTTTCATTTTAAAAATTACTCAGGGAGCTGAATTACTTCATATTATTAATTTATTTATTCTTGTTTTATGCTATAAAAAAGAAGAAGATAAATCAAATAAAACTATAATATAAAATCATAAACATTTTATTAATAGTTTAAGAGCTTAGCTACACAAACACATGTTCTACAAATTATAAATTAAGTATTTATAGATTTATTTTAGTTTCAATAGAATATATATAATAGCAATCCCTATGACTACTCTTTTTAATATTTTGTCTTTCCTTTAATCACATTAATCTTGAAAATTATGGATTCAACTCCTAATATCAATCACTTTTGAATATTTTAAATACCCTTTCTTTGCCTAAGATTCTATCACTTTACGCATTGAATAGCAAGAGAATGAACTTGGGACATTGGGATTTCTCCATCAACCTAAGGAATACAAAAAATGTAGATTCAACCCTGATATTAATCAAATTAGCCCTTTTCTTTCCAATTTCATCTTTAATATTCTCAAAGGACCGAACAAAGATGGAGGTAGGTAGCGCTATGGTATTCATCTCAAATGTGGATATCTTTAGTTTTCAGATTCCGCTTTAAAAGGTTAGCTGAACCTCGTGTGTACAAGTGTAACCCCGTAGGTTCGGAATTATAAAAACTGATCGTTAAGCAATAAACTAAACGGCTCAGATTTACTATAAGATTACCCTTGGCACAATTTTTCCACATTTGGCAATAAATAATATTTTCTGGCAACTTATTTTTTTCACAAGCAATATTTTTGATATTCTGTTATTTTTTTAATCTCGCTTGAGCAAAATGGCGAGATTTTTGGCGAAATTTTGAATAAGTCGCCAAGTGTGACCATGCAGTAGATTTTTACCAGCAAAACAAGGAAAAGTGTATCCGTAAATAGACAAGCAAACTAGGTCTCTGGTCAATAAAAATTATATTTGGATTCTAACTACAATTATTAATATTATTCTTAATAGTTCTAAGCTCCAAAATGACGATGCAGAGGGCTGTTTTTAGGCTTTTTGGAAGAATATTTTAATATAATAACTAGCGCGAAATATTCTTCTAGAAATATATTAGCATATTTTATCCTGGTAGCTTCGTGAGGAGAGATGTCACAGAAATGGGCAGAAGCTAGTGGCTCCGATATCTAACACAACGTAAAAAATTTTAACTCAGAAGGCCCATGCAATTTGAAAATTAGAATCTACTGTCTTTCTACTAAGATGGTATTGTTTGAGGAGGACAAGGCTGGTTTAGGAGTCGACCTTGCAACTCAACCTCAATCTCGTCACTCAAAATGATGAGGCAGTTGACCTTGCAAATTGGACCTGCTGAAGTAGGTAACTGGAAACTAGCTAACGTAACCTTAATCTTGGTTTATATTGTAGGTAGCTCTACAATTAATTTTGCAGACTACAGTTCAGAGGCCTGAAATCTAGAGTTTAAAGGAAACTCCAGTACAAGCTCTAGATGAAAATTGAACCCATGAACTAAAATTCTAAGCACTAGTAAATCAACCACCAGCTTGATTAATTAAGTCCATAATAGAATCCGCCTCATTTATGATACATAAAAATATAATGATTTAAAACGCATTCATATATATATATATATATATACATATAGCTCAATAAATTCAGCTACTGAAGCTTCGGAATTATATTTTTCATGGAGTCACATGATTACTTTGTTTGCATTTTGGCAACAGTAATGGCAAGCCTTGTTAATGATAAAACTGAGTTTCTATTCTAAGCCTTTTAACCACACCGTCTAGTTATTTCAAGCAAGATTTTTTTTTAAGTTAGTCAGTTTCATTGATACCTGGAAATGCGGCGTCACATCACTCTCTTCATTTGGCCGACAGCTGTCAGAGCAAGAAGACCGAAAACGCAATTCACGCCCCGATAACCTTTAGAGAAGTGGCGCGATTTTTGCGGTTTCGCCAAACATTTTGGCAAACAATGGATACGCGCTAACCAACACACGTCAGCCTCAGAAAACCGCGGCGTCTTCCGCTCCATTGACAAACAGCCAATTTCGCAACGGTGGGGAAGTGTGGGCAGATAACTGACGCGTACCTGCTGCATCTCCCTCACAATAAGCGTGGGTGTTATATCACTGGCAGGTGTTTTATCTGACGAGAGAAAAAAAAAAAAAAAAGCCGCATTTATTTCCAATATCTGTTGATCTTACACCCATCGTCTGCGCAGGTCAAAAGGTCCCCAGACAATTTTTATTTCCAGAACGTGAATACCTACACCCGACTCCCTTCCCCTCGATCAAAACACGTGGATGTTCACTCGTGGTCCCTTCGCTGTTGACACGGACAAATTTCTGAGAGGAGCAGCTGTATTGGTGTTTACCGCGTGCTGAACTGTTTTCGTGCACTGGAAAACAATCGAATGATGATGCACTGAAAACGATAGTTTATTTTTCTCTCTCTTGAATTAATAGAATTTTAAATAACACTAGATTGTGGTCTGTATTTTCATTTACACGCAAACACTTATTTTTCTAAACAGACTATAAGTTTAATGAGATTAGAATTATTATATAAATCTAGGATAAAAATAAAAAATTGTAATAATTATGTAAACGATAAGAAATAGTAAAATATTTTTTCCAGAATTATTATTAAAATCAAAATTGAATCAGAAATATAACTATTTATGGCAGTCATATATAATGGGAACAATAAATTCTAAAGTTGAGTGATTAAGTCAGTTATCCCTAAAATATTTGGCATCGTCTTATAAAAGAATACTCTTTGATGCAAAAGTAACATTTTAATATTTTTCTTCCATTATATTTAGGTGAGACAAATCCGAATTCCAATATTTGTATTTAATAACAATGGCAAACACATACATCAGAAGAGAAATATATTCTATGAGAAATTTAATTTTTAATCCCATGTGTTAACAAAATAAAAATAGTAAAAAAATATTTAAAATAATTTTTATGCACTTGTTAATTAAAGTTTAATAAGGAAATAAATGTTTTGAAATGATTAAACCAATAAATTTTATTCTTTTAAATAATTAGTTGTACTGGGAATCATTAAAGATGAAAGACATATTGTGACTCTAAATAATTCCTAAATATTGGATAAGATATAAACAAATACAACTATTGTAAAGATTAAATTACAACTATTGTAAAATATTTAAAAGCATTTGAAAGATACAGATATCAAAATTTATGTTTAAAATTTTCATAATTTATATGGGAGGGAATTTTAAAGAAAACAAATCGAATGAGTCACACGTATGCATTTTTTGCCTCTAAACGTCCGTATTTCCATGTCTCCCGAATTTATTGTATTCTACTGCTTTCAAAAAATATTTTTCATTTCTTCAAATGAAATCTTGTAAATCCTTTGTTCAGCACATGAAAGTTTTCATCCTTTTCTGTTATGCCTTGTTCTATCATATTTGTCATTTTTAACGTTTCCTAAATTTTTTGATGTAACACATCCCTTTAGTCAATATTCAAGACTACATCTTATAGGATCAGATTAACTGTACGGTCACCCTTGACGCAATTTTTTCCATATTTGGTGATAAATAACATTTTCTGGCAATCCATTTTTTTTTTTGTGCGCGCACTATTTTTCAATATTCTGTTTCTTAGATCTCCCTCGTGCAAAATGGCGAAGTTTTGAAAAAGTAGTCAAGGATGACCGTGCAGCAAATTTTTACCCATCTTATAATATGGGGTCTTGAATTTTGGTCCTCAAGACTTGACCTGTCAATAAAGTAAAATCAGTATTTCTCCTCAAGATAAAACCAGGAAACCTTTAAAAATTTACTGTACGGTCACCCTTGTCGACTTTTCAAAAGTTTGCCAAAAATCTCGCCATTTTACTCAAGCAAAAAAAAAGGGGAAAAAAAAAAATGAAAAATATTGCCTGTGCAAAAAAATGGGTTGTCAGAAAATGTTATTTATCGCCAAATGAGGAAAATTGCTCCAAGGGTAACCGTACAGTACGTACAGAGTAAATGCAAAACTTTAGAGAAATCGAGATAATAATATTTTTAATATTTTCGGTAATGTTGTTTACCAATAATGCACAGTGAACTTGTAGTATGGGTTTTTATATGAAAACCATTTACAAAGTAAAAATGTGAAGTCAAATTATAAAATTCTGTAAGGAAAACTAAGCTCATTTTCGTATAAGCAAAAATAATTGTACGCACATCACATAAGTAGCTATGGGACTCATGATTATGTAATAAAGACAATTCTCTCATATTTGGAAGGTAACATTTTCGGTACCTGAACAAATCGAACAAAGTTGTGCTAAAGACTTAATTCCATTGATTATTCATATATCATTATTTTTTCCTATAGTTGTGATTGAGTATTTGGGAAGGCAGTCCAGCTCAGAACTTCGCAAATTAGACTGTGTTTAAAAAATGTTCGACTTAGTTATTGTTGCGTCGTCATAACTTCATGATAAGGAATATCAAAACAATTCAATTTTGCTTAAAATCGTTTCTGTGGAGACAATTCATTTGAAATTTTATTGTTTTCTTATTATCTCTGGCTGAATAAATGAGTAGCTGTTGTTAAGTTTGAAGCTCTGTTCAGTAAAATAATTTGGATGTGAAAGACTGTGTAATTTCCTCTTAACGGGATATAGTTTTATATAAATGAATCTGCAAGTATCCTGAATTAAGATCCTGCAGTTATATATTTAGCAGCTTGAGACTGTTGAAATGGGATGCCGAAAATATAAATCAATAATATCATACAATATAAACAATATCCAGTCATAGAATTTTGTATTTTAAAGTTGTAATACGTTTATTAATTATTCCGATTTGCAGTATTTCTATTTGACAGCTCCCTCTGTTAGGAAAAATAGGAACTTTTTTTGAGAGAGAACGAATTTTTACCACGAATCTAGAAATATATATATTCTTTTTAATATTTTATGAATACTTAAATTGTTCACAAATTTAATCAACTGTGTGTAATTTAATTGCATACAACAAATATAAAAGTATTTGAGACAGTAATTACTTACGCTTTATAAATTATTTAATGCTCAGAATTTTCGTGTTCTTTCTATAGTGCCTAGTTGATAAGTTACTCAACATTTTTTCCTATATGCACAAATACATTCGAATAGAACTAAAATTCTCAAAGTCATTCAGTAATTTAAATTTGCTATTACACAATAAGAAATGAATAAATTTCAGAAACCGTAACTACGTTGAAATTTACATTCACGAAAACTATAAATCAAAATAAAGTGAGAGAAAACAAGATAAATGCAAATGAGAAACACGATATTCGAAATTATTCTTTTGAAAGAAAATGTTCCATCGGTCGCAATAAGTAGAGAACTTTCTCCAACTTTTCATTTACAATGGGAAGAATTTTCCATTAATTTTTCTTATCCGTCTCAAAATCAAATATTTGCCAACATGATCTCCTTTCGTTTGGATTGCGAAACCATGAAATTGCTTTGGATTTGCTTTTCCTTTTTCTCTATTACCAGAAAAACACCTCTTTTTAGCTTTTCCTGATAAACACAAAAGTCGAATTCGAAATTCCACTATAACACAGATGGAGGGAAAGCAAATAATCATCTCAATATAAACAATTTGGAGATAAAAGCAAAGGAAATCATCCGTTATATAATCGTCATTTATTCCTGGTTTTCCAGTAGGAATATTTTATTTTAAAGTTAGAATTTTCTAATTTCAGTTCCAGGCAGAAATAGGTTTGTGATGGAAAATTTGAAAACTTTATTCTTTCGTTATTAACATAAAAGTTTGAATGACTTTTAATGAAATGTGTATGAAATAAAAACAATGTACAAAAAATATATTAATTTAATTTTGTTTGTTAATGAGTTATTTCAAATTCGATATTTTTAGTTTATTAGTAAAAA
>JAPDSC010115891.1:63067-89757 GCA_026290005.1 Latrodectus geometricus | reverse complement strand
TTCTGCATGCAAGAGCCAAAGAACCCCTGGAGCACTTAGTTTATATTGTTGCACATGTTTCCAAATGCCTTCGTTTGGTGATAGAAGGTGGTAAGTGCGTGCTACTTGTTATTTTGGGTCGTTTTCAAGTGACAAGGATGACATGTGAGGCAAGATTCTTCTCTCCAAACTTTCTCATAACTTTGAAGGAAAGATAATTGAATCCTTATTTTGGGATGTACAGTAAACGGTTTTCTTTATGATTCAGCATTAAACTCATTTCCTCAAGGATACGAAAAAGTTATTATTTATAACTGGTACCTCATAAAAATATTTGTAATATTTCCCATTCTCCGCAATAAAAACCCTCGCTTTAATAAACGTAAACATATTTCACGCAATAAGTAATTGGTAAATTAACATGCATTATACATATATGTTTCAGGAAAATGCAAGTTCAGAATTAAAAAATCTCATTATATTATGAAGAACATTCTTAAATTAGGAAAATGGATAATAATTTTAAGAGTTTGAATTTGTTTTCCCTTAAATGCCTTTATTTAATTGATAATTCTACTTGAAGTCAAGCACAGTGCTTCTTAGTGGATGTCTAATTATTCAATCTGCATTTGTAAAAACAGTTTTATTTGGGTTGTTGCTATTGACATCATTACCTTTATGCACTTACGTGCGCCGTTATATTTTATGATGTAACTGTAACTTTAACGGCTTTGGATATAATCTCAGCTGTCGTTACTCGTACATTACACTATATTTTTTTAATGTTCGTACGACTTCAAAGCGCTTTGTAAGAAATAAGCATCAAAGCTTATACAAAGACTAAAGTAGTGAAAGTATCAAAAAACGAGAGGGAAACCATCATTCTTGTACAAACGAAAGCAAGACCAGAATCGAAATTTTTTGAGTTTGTATCTTTTATTTTATTGTTGAAAAGTGGAAACAATTGCATGCACTTTCACAAGCTGAATGAAAACGAATCACATTTTACTGCATTGATTTCAAAATCAAAACTGCAACGGGTTTTGATTCGTGGATCAATGTATCTTTAATGACGGTAAATCAAATACCATAAATTAAAATAAAAATAATCGGTCACCTGTATTTCGTTTTCAGCAGTGTTTAAAAGAGTTATGAAATATATATACATTTGCATACTCTCTACACAGCTGTTTAAAATTTTGAAAAGCAAGTTAGATTAAATCTTAACATATTACTAGTTGTAGATTAATTTTGACCCCTTGGCCGTGATAGTCAGCCTGATACTATATATTTCTGTTTAAATATTGTGGCTGCCTACTCTGTTTAGTGGTCAGCGTGTCTGACTGCGGGTAGGGAGTCCTGGGTTCGTATCCCGGTTCGAGCATGGATGTATTTTCTCTCTCTCTCTCTCTCTTATCTTTGTCCTTTCCTTGTATGAATGGACTGTGAATTTTTGACTACCCTATAAACGGGTACCTATGGCATGTGTGTTTATTTATAAAAAAAAAATCAACTCTTGTTATCCTCTTCAATCTGAGCAACAAGCATGTTAGCATAGAGCTCCATAAATGTCCGTCATAACCTAACCTAACCGAACATATTTCACAATTCTTTTTGGAAATAACTAAACCTAAGTCCTCTACCCTCAGGTTTTGAATTTCTGCCAAATAAAGTCGAAAGATGTGCTGACAACACCTCTTCAAAAATTTTCATCAAACAATCAATCGAAAAAAAAAATCAATTTCAAACGAAGCTTCATTAGATACCACAAATATTTAAGGTATTGGTCGTCTCAACACGGTAGTTTTCATCAGAATAGCATCAAAAGTACTGTATTTCTGGTTAACGCTTTAGTCGACTTAAAGCTGTTTAAGGAAGCTAGTTATTTTTTAACTTTGATGTAGATTACGAAGACATTTCTAAGCTTTCACACTCGATGCTTTAGTGGAGGAAACGCCAAATTTCCTTTGCTTGTCATTCAACGGTCATTTTTACACCAAATTCTAATTAGACTGTGGCATAGTACTTAAAGAGCATTCCGAGCCACTATTAACTTCCTTGCCTGACGTAGGATTCGAACCCACAAATTGTAGATCTGAAGGCAGAGCCCAAACCGTTAGGCTTTCTAATGGTAGGATTGAGCCCTTTAGAGAGAGGAAAAGAAACTTCAAGTTCGATCACAGATACTTTTGAACAATAGAATTTAGGTGTTTAAGTTCTACTTTTTTTGTATGCGCATCTGTGAGTCATCTGTTTGAATGGGAATTTTCTAGATTTTTTCTCCTGCGACACCTGAATACCATTATCTATGAAAAATCTTCCAAGAAGGCAAATCGATGTTGTTTTTCTAACAGCCTTTGGTTATTAAAAACCTTGTTCGCTGTGGGTCGTCAAGTCTACTACCACACCAACGGAGAAAAATTATTTCTTCCAAGTTTTATTATAAATAAGCAATTTAATGCAACAATTTTTGCCCACATCTGGTGTTAAATCCTTACTCTTTATATATAAAAGATAAATCTTTTTCTCTCTAAAATTACATCTGATTTTTACAGCTGCAGGTTTTTATGGTGAATAGTAATCTACAGTTTTAGCGCCTGCGCCATTTAATAGCAACGGCTGAAACCGAATTCTATTCTTGATTACAGTTACAGAGAATCAAAAGAATGGCTGAAAACAAATATATATATATACACCATTTATTTTGGATGCCATTCTGTTCAAATTTTATGTAAAAATTTAATTCCTTAACATTCGACTCTGAACATACGTCTTAAAAGTAAACGAACTAGGATCTAAAATTACAAATCTTGAATCTTTTCCAAGGTTGTTAGAATTCGAATCGCAGGTTAATAATAGCTCAAATAAAATAGAAAAATGATTGAGCGAAAAATTATAAAATGGTATTTTTTTCTTCAAAATGGCCTCATTCTGTTTACATCTCAAACTACGCTCACCGTACCTATAAATAAATTTATACTTTCGAAATAACGCTATCTTTCATTTATCTTCTGGATTATTAAACAAACGGGGAAGAAACATTTAGAATGAAGTGAAAAGGAATATGACGTGAATTAACAGTTACCTTGTCCTAGTGCGAAAAAAATCCCTCTCGAGGGAATTTTAGGAAAAGGAAGATGAGTGGCTTTTAGAATTGTGTTGACTTGTAGCACCAAAGAAAACATCCATCCGACATGCGGTATCATACATAAAACTTCAAAGGGAATAAGCCAAACGATAAATCTTACCACCCTCCTTTTTGAAATCGTTTTCGTTTGAGCAGGACGAAGCTTATAAAGTAGCACTTGGGTTTGAAAAAAAGTTGTCTGGAAGAAATATGGATTTGTCTTTTACATGTAATGTTGTTATTTGATATTACAGAAGGAAATGTTTCTAAAAGTAAAATAAACGGGAAGTGCATAAATTATTTTTTACTTAAATCCTACAATTTATTTTTGAGAGGAAAATAGTGCACTTTAAACTTTAAACTCGGATAATTTTTGCAATAAGTTTCTTGTAGACTATATTTGATTATCGAATATACTTAACACAAATAAACTTGTAATTTTGGAATCATGGTCAAATGACGTGGTTGACACATGTACTGGCATTCTCCTCTTAATCGACACTACCGGAAGTAAAAAGGGAATTTAGAAAGAAATAATAATAAACATAAAAAAGGAGTTTTTGCAAATGTAAAATCGTTTTCTAAATCAAATATGAAAAGAATTTTTTGATGGAAAAATTATTTGGACGAAGATTTAAATCTACACCAAATTGTACATGAACTTAGCAAAAACTTAATAAATCATAAATAATTTCATGTTTTGAATGTAAATGTACATAATAAAAAAAGTTTATCGATCTATCTATCTACCTATCTATCTATCTATCTATCTATCTATATATATATATATATATATATAATATAATATAATATAAATATAAGAATTACAATAATTCTAATAAGATGATTATTTTTAACTATAAATTTTATGTACTTCTAGCTCTATTCCTTCTCTACCCTTCAAATGGTTAACCATAAATTCCACTATTTGTCAGCAATGACTCTATAAGCATTTTTTGGATACATTTTGTGTACTGCACAAGAGTAATTAGAAATACACAATTACGACAAAAAAGAAATTTTTGAAAAAATTTTGCTAATAGGTGTAGGTGGTAGATAATATTTCCCTTATTTGTGAATTTCCTATTTTAACCAATTGTATCATAAATAATTCATAATACTTCCTCTATTTTAATTATATTCAACTTAAGATTGCTTTTTAAAAAAATACAAAATAGCAAAAGCCTCCCCGAAAAGTTAGTATTTGGCCAATAAAATTAAATGCCAAATAAAAAATATGTTTGCATTTATGGTGGAAAATGCAAAATTTATTTCATTATCATAGAATAACAAACTGCTTTCTATAAAAACCGGAAAGGAAACACATACCTATATACTCTTAGGAACATTGAAAATAGAGCACCAAGAAGGAAGAAAGATACAAGCACGAACCTTTCCAAATATGAATAATGAGATACTTACCCATGTGATTCAAATTTGGCGCCTATGCGCATAACCACAATACAGCAATGGCGCTGTAATCAGGAAGTAAACCCTATATAAACTGGCCAAGAGTGGAAGAGTGCTCAACCGTAATTAAACGCAAAGTTCACCGTTCTAAGGAACTATCACAGATGAAGAAGTAAGGGCCTGCTTTGCGAGCCGACACTTCGTTAAATACATTCGATACAAGATTCAGAAATGTGACGATCACATGCCGACGCTTGGAGGACTTTCGTAAGTGAAGAATACTAAGAAGACGTTCGTGGAGACATTTCACACAGTTAATCCAGTTTGAAAAGGGCTTGGTCGACGTGTCGTGTTGTTCTCCAGATCAGTCATTCGGAGTGTCCGTCAGAACATCTTGGGAATAGTGGACACGAGATGGTGCGACGCACCGAGTGTGGAGAGACCAGCGTTGTTCCATAAACGCCTTGATCTCCAGAGACCTTGCGGAAGGGAAACTGTAATACAGGTGACCGTTTCGTATATTCCCTTTAACACTGTAACATCGATGACTCCATCTACAGTGGTGCTAAGACCGAGTGACATGGTATGTCACACATTGGCAAAACGTGGTGTTTAGTGATGAATCTCAGTTAGCTTTGGGAAAATATGATAACCAAGTACGAGTGTGGAAGCTCCCTGGTGAACGGTACACTTCCACCCACAAAGTTGCATGACACATTGCCCGCAAAGAAAGCGTAATGTTTTGGGGGTCCATAGCTTATGACAGACGTCCACTCTAGTTGTGGTTCGAGCAATCTTAACGGGCTAGCAAATGTTGATGCCATTCTTTAACCTCACTTGGTACCTTTCCTATATGGCTTCCCAAGGGCCATTTTCAGCCAAAGTAATGCTCCACAGCTTACAGTTCAAGTTGCTGAAGACATCCTACGTCATGTTCCGATTCTTTCACGGCTGGCCGACTAATCGGACTTGTTCCTGAGAGAGCATGCTTCGGACCACCTAAAACACCATATTCCCCCGTGTCATTCTGTACATGATATGAAGGTGGCTGTTCAAGATTTGTGGGCACATCAATCTTAGGACAATATGAGATGTTTAATCAACTCGATGCCGGACCGTCTGGCGACACATATTGCTGCAGGAGGAGGTCCGACGTGTTATAAAGGTTGTACTTTATTTTAATTTTACACATTGTATTCGTTTAACTGTCTTGATTTGGGAATCAAGTTAATCTCACATCTGTATCATTGTATTAAATTTTATTCTAATCCTAGGCTTCCTTCTTATGTGTGTGTGAACATTTCTTTTTCCCTTTGAATTAGAATTATTATGAACATGAAATAATTGAAATCCTACTAGCATGGCTCATTATTGATAAATAAAATTTATTTTCAATGTTATATTCAAAAATTGTTATATAAATTATAAGAAAATATATATATACTTTCCACATGAGAAGCAGTTTTAAACAAGACCTTGCTAATATTGCATATGATCAGCAAATAATGTTCATCTCTACGTCGTGCGAATTTATAACAGTGTACTTTATGATCATCGAGAAAAGCTTCAATTTTTATATGTATATCCTTTTTCTATTGGTGATGTCTTCCATGGTGTGGGTAACAGCATTGCACTGTTTTAATCGGTCATGGTAGACAAACTGAGCTATTAAATTCATTCCAATTTATGAAGATGATTTATGATCATCGATCAAGAACGCGTAATTTTGTATTTAGACACATTATTATGCTTTTTTAAACTTTTCACTAGAAGTAGGTATATTCGAGACTATTAATTCATTCCTCAGAACTAGTAAACAAAATTTCTTGGTGAATAAATAAATGATTATTTATGATCATCAAGAAAGGTAATCAGTTTTGATATATATCATTCATGCTTTAAGCGTTATTATCTTTCATGATAAGTAGATTTAAACATTCCTTCACTCTCATCGATCACTATTGGTAAATATCGTAAATTTATAAAGTGATGGGAATTTAAAGGATATTTTTTGATAATCGAGTGAAAGCTACCATTCTTCGTGCACAACTTATTTATTCCACCCTTGGAACCTATCATAAGAAGTCGATGGGGGTTGAGATACTGCTTATATCGCTAATGATTGGTAAATAAAGTTGAGGACAAATGAAGAGGCCAAAATTTATGAGGAGATGCATTTATGATCATCGAAAAAAGTAATCTATTTTATATATAGTAAACTGATGATGCCTTACATGAGAACCTTTAAGTGATATTACTGTCTCATATCGCGTGTTTATGATCATCAAGAAGAGAAAATGTTTTTTTCTATTGTATAACTCGTAATGTACCCACTGGAACATTTTATCAGTCGATGTTAGTTAGTCTCTACCCTTATCAGACATGAATGGTTAATTCTGAGGAATAAACTTATGCAAATTTATGATATATTTATGATTCTCGACACCAAAAATTACTTTTTTACCGCAAATAATCAATTATAAAGAAAGCGGAAAAATTAGTGAGAACTTACTCACATCGTTCATAAATGAAATTTACTATTAGAAATTATCTGCAGAGCTTATGATTGGTTGGTAAAATGATTAAAAAATAAATTTATGCGAATATCTGATGATTGTTTCATAATATAATTGAAAATATGAATCATTTCTATTCATTAACATAACATAAGAGCATTGCATAATAAAAAGGAAGTGAGTACGCGTGACCCAACCCACATCGTTCATAACTTGTAGATGAAATTGATTGACAGACAAAGTAATGTAAACAAGGATGTGTTTGTTCGAGAAAACATACATCTAATTAAAAATTACAGTACAAGACATTTTATAAACAATAAAATTAGTCAAGATCTCGCCTACAGTCTTAATGGTTACTGGATGTAATTGAATGATGAGTAAAAAAATGATATGAACAAGCAAATAGTATAAAAATATAATCTTTCATTTCAATGAATTGAAACCATTGCTTTAGGAAAATTTACCTTATTTATTTTGTAAGGCTTTTCCCTTTGCATGAAAAATGAATCAATGTTATGTAACATTTTGGCAACCTTGTGTCAGTTGCGGAAAGTTCACATCTACTAGCAATTAAAAACTTTTCAATTCGAAGAAAAAAGAAAGATACCAAAAGATATAAAATATTCAACAGCTAAATGTTCTGATATAATTTCTTATTGTTTATATTTTATTGCACACTTGAGAAAGAAAAGAAAAATCTAATATATCAGAATAATTATTGCCAGGAAAAGCAAATTTCTCTTCCGTTTCAACATAAATTATAAATATATAACAGCAAAAATTGAAGACATTGTTTGCGTTTAGTAATACATTTTAATGCCACATTTTAACAGTACTTAAAGGGGTGCTGTCGCCTGCTTGGTTAGGGCGTCATTCTCGTTACCGGAAGGTGGTGAGTTCGAATCCCGGCTTATCCGAAGATCCGTCTTGTTCACTCATGGCAACTGGGCCACGTAAAATATGTCGTGGTCGCAATGTTCTCCAGTTCCATTCCAAATTAAATACCTCTGTGGGTATTAGGAGCCAGGCCTTGGGTCTTCTCTGGCTTCCTATCTCTAAATTGGAAGACCCAGATGGTGCTGCCATTTATGAGCCAAAGGCGTTTTTCCATCCTCGTTGGGGGTGCTCTGTGCAAAAACGGAAGACGTTCTTTCTGACTTCATTCTTCCAGTTCCTGATGAGCGTGCTTGGCCTCGCTAAGTGTCAGATGCACCAGCAGTACTTAAAATCAATGGGTATCTACAATTTTGCTCTTATTAAAAGATTGTGTCACCTGCATAAGAGTTTGTGCGTAATATAATATAACAATTTTTCTCCTTGTCAAGTTGATAGTAAAATGGTGTCTAAATAGATAGTTAAAGTAAATTATTAGCAATCATTTAATAATATATATATATATATATATATATATATATATATATATATAATTTTGTATTTTTTTAAAAAGCATGCATCAGTGCATTTGGATTTTTCATTGCAAATTAAATCTGTATTATAAATGATAAACATATATGTATTTGCTAACGGATTTTACAACACAGAAAGATAATTAAAATCTGTAATACATGATGTCAATAAAATGTTTGACGTATTTTGATATTTAATCATTCATAAAAATAATAATGATATAATATGAATAAATGCCATGTATTTGTTTATAACTCATATAATTTTCACAAAATATGTAAGCTTACGTAGATGATTTCTTTTTTCTGTTTAAATAGCTTTTCTCTAATAAATATCATCTGCGTGTGTCTCTAAATGCAGAAATTTCCTTCTCCAGTATGAAGATCTGTTTCATATTGTCTCATTGACCATTCACAAAACGAGATAGATTGGCTTCTTTTTTTTATTATTTATTTATTTTATTTATTTATTTATTTATTATTATTATTATTTTTTTTTTGCATCCAAATCACCTACTGGACATTTTTCCCTGAGGAATTAGCTCAGGATATCGCTTGCAAAAGGAAAATGTCCAGCATGACATAAAAGATTCGATTATTACCTCAATGGCAGATGTTACTGTACCATTATATTATTACGCATGTACGGTATGTTCTTACCCGTACATGGCGTAAAATCGACTTCCGGTCTTCCTATTTTACGTTCGACGAAAAGCGCATATGTAGAAGTTCGCTGACTATAAATGGCCATAAATCTTCTTGCATATCCACCTTTTCAAGCTATTAATTTAAATTTATATATCTTCATTATTTTACGAATTATTGAGCTTTAAATTGTTGCGTAAGGCATTTTTATACGCTTTGTATAGTTAAAAAAACAAAGCAACAAAAATTTTTAAAAATTTAAAGATACCAATTCAAGAATTTACATAATATATTTTTCTTATTTGCAACAAATTCATTTTGAGATAAATAGAACTGGATTCATATAAAATTACTTATTTTTTCTAAAAGAATTATTATAATGCATACAGAACAAACAATTACAAATATGTGTTGTTGTTTACAAAGGCAGTGATTCTATTTTTACCGAATAACAAATGTAAGATATGCATGAGGGATTAAGATTTTTATGTTTAATTAACTGCAACTCTTTCCGAAATAAACATCGCTGTGTTTGCGTGTTTGAAAGTTAAATTTTTTAACTGTTACAAGTTTTAATCGATGCAGAGACCACATGCACTTTAAACAAATAAAAATTGTATATCGTAATTTGCAAAATGGGTTGGAAAAATTCAGAAATTTTGAAAAGTATCGGCAATAATAACTGGTTTCAAAAATGCTGGAATTATATTCCCAAATAAAGAGGCTTCCTACAGAAAGAAAATGAATAATGATTTGCAAATTAGAAGTAGTTAGATTCTAATTAGAATCGGGATTTGTATAGCCTGTTAAAGTCGGTTGGCTGTTTGTCTTTTAAGATAACTATTTTCTCATGAGGACTAACTGGGCAAGGATTTGTAGTTAGAGAAGTGGGAATCGAACTCTCGAACTGTTGAAATAAAAAGACATAGCCCTGAGCACTCATTTATCAAATTAGTTGTTTAAGTCAAATAATAAGGAATCAGATCATGGAAGCTTTAAATTGTGTCCAAAGACTTTCAATAATATTTGCTTTTTCAGAAGTATGATATTTTTTTCTCTCTCAATTTAATGCCTCTTGATGTCCTTAATAAATATACACTGCTCAAAACAATTAAAGGATATTGTAAGTTTTACATAAAATAAAGATATAAGCGAAATTTTTTTTTTTTTTTGCTAAAAATGGAAGAAGAGAATCACAAATGAAAATTTTTCTGATTTTCAAACTGTATGCTAATTTTGAGTTCGACGTCAAAAACGTCACTTCAGCGGCAGTGAATGAAATTTGACTTTCAACTGAATAAAAGACAATGAAGGCAAGGATGATCGGCATTCAGTGACTGCTTTGTTTCGACGAGTACGATGTCTCAGTGAAGTCATTTAACCGATTCAGAAGCTTGGAGAGTTGTTGGTAGGTTAGAAGGGGGACAAACTCAAGCCGAAATAGCGCAAACCATTGGAGTGTCACAAAGTGTGATTATTAGGATCTGGAACCTTTTTGACACCACAGTTTTAATTCAGACTGTCCGAAACCGGCTCCCTAGTATAGGTCTGTATGCTCGCCGACCAATGGTATGTTTTGAACTAACATCAAGGTATCGTCGCGACTGCAGGGAGTGGGTAACAGAGCATGTGAACTGAAGGAGAAATGAATGGAGCAACGTTCTTTTTTTTTTGACGAGTCCCGTTTTTTTGTTCATCCTGATAATAGGCGTATTTTCATCTGGAGGGACCGTGGCAGTAGGAATAATCCCGCGTTCGTGCAGAAAATGTCAGATTTGGAAGTGGGGGAGTGTTTGTGTATGGTAGCATCTCTAATGACGGGCGCAGACCTTTATATCATTCGAGATGGATCTCTGGCTGGTCGCCGATATAGGGATGAGAACCTCAGACCTATTGTTATCCTTTATACTACAGCAATCGGAGAGGACTTCATTTTAGTGGACAATAACTGCAGGTCACATCGTGCTAACCTGGTGGAGGATTTCATTTTCAATTAAGGAATCGTACGAATGGAATGGCCAGTGTGTTCTTCAGACAGGAATCCAATAGAGCACGTTTGGGATGCTCTAGGAAGACGAGTTGCTGGCCAACTACCACCCGCACAAACTCTCCAAGAACTGGAAAGAGCTCTTTTGGAAGAGCTGGACAGAATACCCCAACTCGTGATTAATGGCCTCATTGACTCTATGCCTCAAAGATGTTCAACGTTGCTGGCCGTCCGTGGGAACCATACTTCAAACTGAAAATGACTTCCTTTGAAGACAATAGCTTTTCTTATTCATTTTTTCTCATATGCATAAATTGTATTTTTTCCTTTTGTACACAAATGCGCAATAAAATGTATTTTTCTCGTATAATTTATTCTCATAGAACCTACAAAGTCTGTCGACCACGTATCAATCAGCTAAAAGTTTCCCAGCCGCAAGATCCTCCTAAAACTGTAATATCCTTTAATTGTTTTGAGCAGTGTATTATAAATCAATGATTCTCAGCCTTTTTTTTTGTTTTTGTGCACAATTGGAACGATTTCAATTACGACGGCACACAAAGATAAAAATAAGTTTAAAAGTTGTTTACATATCAATAATACTCTGTGTAAAATAGTTTATGATAAAAATTTTGAATGTAAAATAAAATAGCATTATATGTACTACAAAAACAATACGGTTATTATTTTTCTCGTAATAAAAAAAGCATAATAATTTTTACTAATTCTAATAGTTATAGATCGTGATGTGTGGAAGGAAATAGCACTAGCAATATAGTTTAATGCAACACTTTCGTAGAGACGTTTTTGTGCAATTTTACATTTTTAAAACCATTTTTTCACAAAAATCAGCACTTAAAATGATTAAGTCTCACTTCTGGAAATGACGCACTATATTATAATTGAATGACAGAATATATAGCACACATTACAATCAAAATGCTATATTCTAAGATAAACATTACTTGAGGAAAATAATTTTATTTTAAAGTTTATAACTAGAAATAAACATAATTAAATTCAATTTGCATCGCAAAATATAAGGTATTTCATTCGCTGTTCCATAAAAGCAATATCCATATATTTTGCAAAGCATCATCTGGTCAAAAATAAATATAAGCATGAATAAAATTGTAAATATTTAAATTATTACTTTAATATCGAATAGTAAAACAAATATTTATTTAACAGCAATGCTAAGCGAAGGCAATTTTCATTAACTTCTCTACCTTGCATTACTAATTAAGTACTTTAAGGATTTCTTTTTGTGATAATCATTAATGATATTTATTTAATATTTTGTCCTAAGACATTTGAATGAGAAGTAATTTAAAATATCTTTCTTTTCCATCTTAGGTAATTACAAATATTCATGATAATATAATTTGAAGACAAAAAGGTGGAATTTCTAATGTTGCTTCTAATGTTTAAAATAGCTCCAAAATATAATCCTTTGAAATTAAAATTGGGTAATTTTTTGCCACATAGTTTATTGCTTTAAAGTAACATATTAGGTTTGGGAAAAAGTAATCCATTATTTTTTCGGTAGACGTCTGTAGTGATCGCTATCTCGTGAGGTATCTATCAAACCATTTCAGATTTATGCTCGTTGGAAAGGTAACATTTGACACTTAAATATCCTCTAGCGGTTTTTTGTTTGATTAATTTAGTTACGAATACAAGGTTTTAAAAATGGAAGACAACAAACAGAAAATTCGATACATTTTCGTTTTTCTCTTGTAACGGCGAAAAAGATAGCTGGATGGCTAAAATTGTGAAAGGTATTTATCGTCCTTTATAAGACTGTAACAACCAGTTACGTACAATTTTTGTTTCAACGATTCCGTTCGGGTATTTTTGACGTTAGAGATGCACCTTTCATGTGGATACAGCATCTTCGAAAATGTCTATAAAATATCAAAAATGATCGAAGTTAACCGCAGTCAGCAGTCGTAACGCGCAAGACCTAAAAATCTACATGAAAGCTGTTTTAAACCTTTTTACAAAGCGAATCCAAAAGAAGTTACATAAAGTTCACGTAAAAATAATGTATTTCTTTTTCCCCAAACTAATATATGTTGAAACTGCGAGTAAATATAGCTGGATTTCATAACTTTAAAATGAATTCCGATTTACCACAAATACTTGTGGTGATTCGGAATTCATTTTGATTTTTTTGCGCATTTGTATTTTATTTGCTATATTTATTTGCGCATTTTTTTTAATTGGCAACGGTACGAACCCTTCTGCGATTAGCTCAGTTTTCTGCTTTCCCATGATCTAATGACTAATTAATTCAAATTTTATTTGGGAAAGAATAATAATCTAATTCTCTCTTTAAAATTGACTATATTTGGAAATGCACGTTCTTTTAAAAACAAAATTTGTAAATTTTCGAAGTTTCTTCCTTGCAACCGAGGTTCCAGTTATTTCTACTGGTCGAATATGGTAAGAAATTTCTGATGAAAATTAGAGCACATATCTGTATATTTCAAAGATGTATTGACACCGAATAGAGAATATTTTTTCCGCTGGAGGCTTATATAAATTATCATTAAGAATCCATTGCAGATTTACTTTCCGCGAAAGAACTTTTCATTTACTTTAGATTGCATTCACACGTTACAAGTGAAGAAACGCGTAGTTGAATTGTGGCTGGGATCGAACCCAGAACCGTCTATTTTGAAAAAGGTGTCAACTTAGTCACTGGAAGCCAAAGCATTTTATATCTGTGTAGATTCCATTAATAAATATTTTGCAGAAATTTCATTCATACAAGTGTACTTATTTCTTCAGTTTGGTATACTATTAAATGTTGCCTTAAGTAATTAAAATTATATGAAGAAAACCACATTTATACCATTCGGTATTTTAGTATAGTGTCAAAACTTAATAATTTGTTTCGATTAACATAATATTTAGCTTTATTTTATTTACTTTGAATTTTTAATTATGTTGAAGAGAAAACTTGTATTCCTTTTAAGCTTGTAATAGCAAAATATTATTTTTACAAAATTATTCTCGATTCATAAAATTAATATCATTTTATTAATTGATATGTTTATTAATATGAAAGTTATAACTCCGCCACAAAAATTCGATACTTAGAAAAAATACTATATTTTAAATCCTTAAAATTCAATCGGTGAAAAAACATATCATATCTCTACTTCAGAATAAATTAATATTTAAATAATAATGTAATGTTCTGAAGTAATATTCACGAAAATTATTTTCTCTAAAAACAATTTTAATATGAATATTTTTATTCTAACACTATTATTTTCGTTAAAAAAATCCACACAATTTCACAAATTATATATATAGATAGAAACTTTTTTTAACTGATTAAAAATTTGAATTACTAATTTCAAAGAGGATTGAAATTTTAGTTTTTATACGCAATGCTTAATTAACTATTTTGAAACTCAGATAAATTAGAATGTGTTGAAAACAAATTTTAATTAAACTGTCTTTAGAAATTATGTTAGAAAATCCATTCTTTTTACACTTTTACTGCATTATTTTTATTAAATAGTTATTTTTATCGCACTTCTAAGTAAAAAAAAATTAGATCAATTAGGCAAAGTGGCACTTGGCCAACAAATTAAGAGAGAAAATATTATTTTAATAAATGTAAGTGAAACATTTTTAACATCCATATATTTTCGTGACCCTTTAAAATATCCTCAAAGTAGGAGGTTATTTTATTCGATTCCAGGCAGTATTGGACAATAAGAAATCACCAGGTTTCTACTGTCAGCTTGCTCATCTGTTTTGTGAGTGCTTGGGAGTTTTCAGGGTTTCTCTTTGAGATTTGCGAATATGGCCCTCTATCTATAAAGTGAACTAGGAAAACATATATATATATGCAATGGGTGCTTAAGTGCCTTATAACAATCTTAAGTGCTTTCCAACTGACTATGTCCTACGCGGGAGTAAATAACAATAATCTTTACGAAATTTATTTATCTTTTGAAGGAAAATATCAATATATATATATATATATATATATATATATATAAGGCTAAGATTTAATTCTCTAACAAATGTTTATGCATTTCTTTTCTTTCTTTTCATTTATTATTGTGTACATTAAATTAGCTACGATATTCTCAGATACCAATTTGTCCTTAAGAGGTTAACACATATTTCAACGCAAAACTTCATTTGCCTGAAAGCTATTCCAATTAAAGCATTTAAAAGGAAAATTGCCGCCCAACCTGTCTAGTGATTAGCGTACCTGACTGCAGATGGGTGGGACCTGGGTTCGAATCCTGGCTCGGGCATGGTTGTACTTTCTCTCTCTCTCTCTCTTTCTTGTCTTTGTTCTTTCTTTGTGTGCGTGTGAATGGTTGCCTACCCTATAAACGGGTACCTATGGCATGTGTGTACTGAGGAAGTCGGACTCCACACCAAATATGGTTCAGTTGGAAAAGTGGAGCAGCGCACCACATATTGCCAGCCTGGCTGGCACACAACATCAAAAGGAAAATTAAATTTTAATTCATTTAACACCAAATTTTTTAAACATATTATTTCAAATTTTTTAAACAACACGTTATTTATAATACATCATTATGCTATGCGTCATTATTATATGTCCTTTAATACAAAATTCATGTTGTCATTAATTTGCAAGAAAACCGAATTAATTATTTTTTATTACTATCATTCATTATGTATCATGATAAAATAAAAATCTAATTTTTGGAATACTTATCAAAATATTATACAATTCATAAGACAAATTATAATTTAGAAAACTTTATGAATTGGGTAAGTATGTTAATTTTTTTACACCATTATGTAAGTTAATAATATCGAATATTTCAAAAGAAATATAAATCTTTATAAACAGTAAGAAAAAGAAAATGTCGTATTTTTAAATATAAATATGAGTCACACGCATATATTTACGAAATATATTGCAAGAGTTGTTTATCATTATTTTCAATTAGATTGTTCCTACACAACGCCCACTTCTCACGCTGGATAAAAAAAAGTGAATAAAGAAAATAACAATAAAAATTACGTCATCCCATGTATTTACCAATTTTGTTTCTTTTTCGCGGACGTAACCACCGACAAATCATTATTGTAAGAAACAATCTATTATTCCACTGTTCCTGTATATTCTAATAATAAACCAAAAAAAAAACATCCATATAGGATTTGTTCTTTTTGTATTTGTTGAGGTAGTCTGAACAATTCGAAGAGCAAATGTAAGGGATTGTATTACCCGCAATCTACTAAATATAGAAACGATTCTCTCTTCCCCAAAGATTTCTTAAATAACGAATTATTCGAATGTTGTTCGCGATTCACGAGACGGATCCGGTGACGTCAAACAACCACCGTATGACGTCATATAAACGTGAACTCTAAATATACGCGGAGAACGGATTAAGCTGCATGTTTTCAGACAAAAGGAGGCTAAACGATAGCTTTTACTCTTTTAAAATCTGCATCATCGATTTTTCCAAGTTAAATAAATCAGGTTGTCAAAAAAAAAAAAAACAAAAAAAAAAAAACTGAAATGTTTTTAATAACAAATGATGTTGTTTACCCGTGTTGCCAAAATTTAATTTCAAAGAGAAGAAACTAATTATTTAGAATAAACATCGTTATTTCCTACTTTAAGAGTCGATTGAAGTTAAGACTTTTCTTTTTTTTTTATTCTACAGGAGATTTTTTCCCTCCAAAAAAAACTTATTAATAAATTAAATTGGAAAATATTTTAGAGTAAACATTTTAAGTATAATGCACTGTCAACACAAAACGCTTAAATAAATATTAATGAAAACAGTCTAGAACATATCCATTAGGGATGAAGCAATCTAACATTTAACTTTTTTTGATAAAAAGAAGTAGTTTCGATTAAGAAATTGATAAAAATAAAAACTAATAATCAATTTTAAAAAATGCAAAAAAACATTGAAAAATATTTGTTTACTTTTTCGAATTAAAAGAAGAAAACTAACATTATTTATATAAAATGGGATGAAAAGATTAAATTGGATAAACTATTATTTATCTTTCAAGTCTGCCGCACTAAGAAAACTTTTTAATAATAATAAATAACAAAACAGGAATTCAGAATATGATATCATAATGAAAATTGGATTAAGTATTATTAATTTCTCAAGACTAGATCTACGAAAACAATTTAATTACATTAAATAACAAAAGAAGTTAGATCATGGTAATAAAATACTATAATTATACTTCATTTTAGGAAATTTTTTTTACAAAGTAAGACACATCAGAAAAGAGTAGACACAGTGGAGGATAAATTATTAAATTTATTTCGTAAATATTTTTAATTTCATTAAATAGAATTTTCAATTTGTCAGATTTTATTTTTCAAATGATATGTAAAACTTGGAACAGATATTTCTCTCTTGAATTACAACAATTTTTAAAGGAATCATTTCGACGTTGTGTGACCATAATGAAAGGAATTAGCTTAGAATTACTTGGATTTTTTAAATGAATGTCCTTCCACTGGTGTGGCGAGATTTAAATAGAAGGGTACCAGCTCAGATTTCATCCTCTCCATTTGACCATGGCTCGAAATTACGCAATGCTTGCCTATGTCAGCGGCTTTTCAATAGGCAACAGGAAAGATACGCCGGACAAATTAAATATTTACTATCATTGCTTAAAATATGAAAATTATTTTTTTAGAACTAAAAACGATCATAATAATTTGGTGTTAAGGATTCAACTAGCTGGCCGATGGCTTAGTGGTTAGCATTCCTGACTCCTAGGCTGTTGGTCCCGGGTTCAAACCCCGGTTCGGGCATGGATGTTCCTTTCTCTCTCTGCATATCCTTGTTTTTCTTCTGAGACGATGAATGACTGTGGCCCATCCTACAAACGGGCTTGTGGTGATGTGACGTGGGTAATGCTACTCGCCTTTATGACTTGGTTCACAGGTGCCCACTGGGTAACGCTAAATGGGTAGCAGTTTCCGGCCCTGCTTTGGCGAAGGGTTAATCACTCAGTGCTCAACGTTAGGGGGGTGGAAGGAATTCAACAATAGGGTTGTAAGTTCAATAAGAAGGCTTAACTTCAAAGAAAATAATAGAAAAGTCATCAAAGAAAATTGAGTTTAATAATAAACATTAAAATTTACATTTAAATGTAGAATATAATAGCATTTAAAAAAAGGAGTTAAAACAAGTTGCAGCCACTTTGTAATATCTAAATGTAATAAATTTATCGATTAAATTGTTATCAACAAATTAATACATTGTTAGTAGGGAAGAACGAAGTGTAATAATTGTGCCATCAGAATAAAAAAAAAAGTATATTCTCCTTTTTCAGCCAACATAATGAAAATATGAATAGAAAAGGTCTTTATTTTGATATTCCATTATTTATAAGAATAATAAAGCCCTTTGACGAATTTTTTAGTTTAGTGGATTTGTAAAGGATATCATCTTTTATCTAATGCCCTGGATTTGTTATTATGTTAAAGACATTTAGAATACTAAAAATATTCATTCTCTTTTGGCATACCTGTAATTTACGTCTTCCGGCTGAATTTAGAACACTTTGTTTCAGTTATGCGTTTTAATAAGAATTTTTGTTAGGATAGTTCCAGTGAATTTTTTCAGTGTGTTCTGCACATTTTGCGGTCTTTTACTTTATTATTCAGTTTAATTTTATTATTAAGATGCGAAAACTTT
Organism: Latrodectus geometricus; assembly: GCA_026290005.1. NCBI lineage: Eukaryota > Metazoa > Arthropoda > Arachnida > Araneae > Theridiidae > Latrodectus > Latrodectus geometricus. Next base: position 70,987 of record JAPDSC010115891.1, on the reverse strand, counting down.
TTTCGGAAAAGAATTTAATGCGTCGCAATTTACGTAATCTTGGCGACATTTCTACGTCGCCAAAAGGTTCAAAAATTCACTAAAGGGGATTATACGGTAGCTGTGCCATTATTAAGCTTTTTTCAGGTCTTGTCTGTAAACTTACACGTGAATGATCCTCCTAATGCGGTAAATATATAGTAGTAGATTTCACATCAGATATAGGTAAGAGTATCAGCTATAGCTGTCGTAATCCTGATCTTTAGGAGATCAATACTTGACATTTTCCTTCTGTATGCTGTGTCCTTCATAAATCCCTTGGGGGGAAAGTCTTATAGTGTTATATCGGATGATCTGGATGTCAGGAAACAGGACTTAATCCATCTTCTTGTGAAACGTCAACGCAAAAGACAAATGAAAAAAGGGTATTAAAACTGGAAAGGGAAAACTTCGACAATTTGTAACATGCAAAGATGATATTTAAAGAAAATATCTATTTAAACGGGAAGAAAAGCTACAGTCTATGAAAACTCTGATATTGTAGAAAATGCCTTGTTATTTATGAATAAATGTCTGAGATTTGTTTATGTCTTTGTTGCTTCAAGAATTGTTAAACACCAAAGTGTGTCAAGCGATTTATATAAGAATCTGTGTACTAAAATAAAATTTCCATGAAAGCTATAAAATTAGTCAAAAAACAAATCAGAACTCTAAAAAAAAAAAAAAAAAAAAAAAAAAAAAAAAATTTAGAGAAAATAAAAATATACAGATGCATAGAAAAATTACTTTTATAAAATTTACGATGTTTTAAAATAAAAGAAATTAAATATTTTCAATTTTAGTATATAATTATTATTATTTGTGGATGTACAAAGCTAAAAACAAATCTTATTCTACTCTAGATTATAAAAAATTTGTTCTAAAAGTAAACTTTTTTCTTTCTCTTAAATGCCTTACATTTTATTTATATAATTTTTTAGTTGGAAAAAAATTTATTTATATCAGAAAAACAATTTTTACGATCACTTTCTTTAAATAATAAACGTCTTAGAAAACATATTTTACATTACAGTGCATTGTGATATATTGAAGTTCTCCAGAGCATTTTCCTTTACTTATGTAAAAATTCCTTCTTGATTGCTTGTGAAATAAATTGCATCCTTGTTAATTTCATTAAGATTAAACTATTTTAAAAATTATTTCATAAAAATTGTTTTAGCCATAAATATGGAAATAAATGAATACAAATGGCATATTCTCTTTTACAATACTAAAATCAATACAAAATGAAAATTTTTATAAAATAAATGTGTCAAATCTGAATTGATTTTGATACAATGGCACTGACCATGCCAAATGATACAATCATTTAAGAAAAAAAAGCATCTTTGGTATACTTGTGTAAAGGAGCATAGCACCTCCTTTTTCCTTAATGGCAAGTGCAATACGTTTTGATATGGACTAGGAGTCACCCTGAAATCATGGACGTATCCATGATTCTTGAGCAGTTTTCCACAATTCGCAAAGATTAGTTGGAAGGTGGTCGGAGCCTTGAACGTTTCTCTCGATTACATTCTAGGTGTGTTTAGTTGGTTTGAGGTCAGGTGATTTTAATGGCCAGAAAAGACTGGCATGTTTGTGGAATGCTCCTCGATCCATTTCAACATGATTCAAGAGTGATGGCGCGCGATGCAGTTTCTTGTCGAAAAGAACATACGGAAACAGGGTTGTCAAGGATGTGCCTGTAACGAACACCTGTAAAAGAACATTTCAGACTACATGTTCACTCCCTAAACGAGAATGCTACTTTGCCAGTCTGAAAAATTCCCTGTTGGCTGGAAACATGCATTATTTCAAGGTGATTACGCCATACATGTATTCTTCTATAGATATGTACCAAAGAGAATCTCAACTTACCCTTCCGGATATTTTACTACATCTTGAAGGTTCAATAGCCTGGTTATACTGATCGTTTGTATAATCAGAAGAGAAACTCCAGTTAGCGATGACTCATGTATTAATTAAAGTGAGATGATTTTATATGGTATTGTTGCTTACAAATCACTCTGTGCATTAAATTGATGGGTGATTTGTTGCACTGTGCCCTATTTAACCATTGTTTCAATACTAACTCACCTCCAATGAATTCGGTCATCTACACACTGTTGTCTGTGGCGGTCATGCTCGAATGGGATATGTTTTCTATGAACCGATGGATTCATGACACACCCTTGATTAATGGTGCATGAAAAATCCGTTTGTCTGCACTACTTCCGAAATGAAGTAACAAATTCGTCGGTCTCAGACAATTTGGCCATGTTTATATGCAGTTGAATCCACACTCTTATTCATTTGGCTTTTGACTATCATTGATATCTTTAGCAGCATTGCTTATCTAGTTAAGCATAGGCTAGATAAGCAATACTGATTATCTAGTCATCTTATCAATTACTTGCAAACTTGCTTCATAATTTTTTCATGCTGTTCTTTCTTGAACCAGCTTTGAAATGTATGTAACTAATTTGGTTACATAGATAAGTGAGTGAGACAAAAAAATTTATATAGATTGACTCGATGATATTAGACTTAAAAGTGCTTTTCAGACTGAAGGTTTGAAGTATATGAAAGCGTATGATAAAAATAGGCAAATCAGTTTCATCACCACATATTACTTTTACATATATATATAAAATCCATCAGAAGTTTCATCTTTAGATGTACAAAACCAGTAAACTGGTAAAGCTTTTAAGCAAGTTTATAGGGCATGATTGTAGCTGTATGTTTATTCTTTCCAACAGCTCAAAGCTATTTTCCATTACGTCTATATATATATATATATATATATATATATATATATATATATATATATTCTCTCTGAAGGACACTAAAAAGACAAATATTAAAGGGCATAATAATTAATGAGATCACGATTAATACTGCAAAACAATTGCACAAATCAAATAAACTAATGTTATTATGTTTTCAAGATCTACTTAAGAAGAATTTGGAGGATGATAGAATTATATCCTGGTAGATAGTACAATGAACACGACGAAGGTTTGAAAATGATTAATCTTCTATGAAGAGACAATAAATACTGACCATTGATTTAGAAGGTAATGAAAGAGCTGATGAACTTGCAAAACAGGGATCCTCTTTCAATCCAATAGGAATGGAACCCTTTTGTGGGATTAACATGAAGACTACAAGGAAGGCCATTCAAAAATGGGAAAAACAAAAGATGAACAAAGTTTGGCGTGACTCTCCTGGACAGAAAGATGCATAAAGTAGGATTTTCAACTCACCTGAGAAAATTGCATCTGAAATTCTTAGACTCCCAAGATTGAAGACTCAAGCAATTGTAGGCTTCATTACTGGGCACTATCATTTCAGGAAACACCTTCATACAATGGGACTTTTTAAACAGGAACCAATTTGTAGGAAATGCCACACAGGGGTAGAATCAGCTCATCATATCCTATATGAGTGTGATGCTCTTGCCCTTACAAGATTCACTACTCTATGTAATCCATATCCTAAAGAGTTACACCTAAACTCCATTGAGGGCCTATCAGACTTTATAAGCAAAGTAGGTGACCCAAGACAATGGAACTAGGAAAAATTGGGCTTGGAGCATGGTGCAAAATGCAACAATGCAGAGGTGCCACATATCTGACAAGCTCAAGAAGAAGAAGAACCATTGATGGTGCATTGCAAGCAAATGTTTATACCCCAACATTGATAACCCCAGATAGCTTCTGGAAAGGTATATGATATAAATATTTCATAGATATCTTCACATGCTGTTCATCCTATTATTGGTAATATTTTTTAATAAATCTTCTATTGCACAATAATGTTAATAAATACCGTTCTTACTATAATTTACTGAGATAGAATTGATATGGATGTATATTTGTATAAGTGTACTCACATATTTCCTAATTGACGTTGCTTGTCTTTTGCATTGAGAGCGTTCTTTTAACTGTGGTGTAATCTGTAAGTTGTAAGTCAGATAACATTAGTCAATTTATTTAATTAAAATATCGGAGCCATAATTTTTTTTAACAACATACCATCCTAAAAATAGTTTTTTTTCTTTATGAATGCTAAAAAAATTAAATTTTTAGATCTTAATAGAAATCTAGTGAAAACTGATTATTGAGGAGACAGATTTGGTTTAGGTGTGTGATCTATTTCCATCTCCCTTGCTTCAGCTTTAAATGGATAATTCACAATAAAAATACTGTAGATTGACAGGAAATGACGTTCAACATTTTTTTTTTTTTTTTTTTTTTTTTTGTGCTCGTTGTTTCCAACTAACAAATTCATATACCTCTTAAATTTAGAAGCAATATAAATCCTCTCCTTATTTACTTCAATTTCAGGGAAAAAAATATTACTAAAGATATATTAAGTAGTTTTACTTATTGCTTATAAAAAAATAAGTTAATTTATGACATTTATTTTAAAAAATATTCAGAGATCATTTTTTACTGTTTACCTGAGTAGATATTTCATCAAAAATATACTTCATCAAGACGTGTTAATGGTAATGATTAACATTTTAATAAATTTTCAATTCTCATTTAAAGTACACTTATTTGCAATTAAATAACATTTGTTTTCTTTATTGTGTTCGCTTCATAAATCAGCATAGGCTTCCACTCCCAGTCAAAAGTCAGTGTTTTCATATGGAATAAATGTTAATATCGCTGCGATGGCAGCGTCACCAAGCGGAGAACTAAGTACTACCAGAGGATAAAATTTGGTAAAAAAAAAAGATAATGTATTATTATTGGTTTTTCAAAAAAAATTTATTGTGATTATATTAAAAGCAAAGATACATTTCTCATTTGAATAAAAAAAAATACTTTTTTTCATTCAAGAGAAAAAAATCTTTTTTATTCAAAGAAAAATCCTTTTTCACTCAAATAATGAAAAAAAAATTATTTTTATTATTTGATAATATTATGTTTAATTTGAAAAACATTCTATTATACAAGATGAAATTCGTTTCTTAAATTAAAAAAATATTAATTGTAAATACTCTAAAAAAATGTTATAGTAATCACGAAAAAGTGATTTTAATATATATAATCTTAGGAATATAAATACATATAATCCTAAATAATATAATTCTAAAAAAGTTATATAAATATTTCATTTTAAAGTATTAAACAAATTATTTCATTCATATGTCCTCATTAAAAATATAATTCGTAAATGTTTTAAATATTAAGCTTAATTAACAATATGACAATTTTTATTAAACGAAATCGTATACTGCCACTTTACGCTAGTTTTAAGTACATTATTTAAATTTAAATGTGATACATCTAAGAAAACGCTTAAAAATTTTCTATATTAAAAATTACTTTCTTCATCGAAATTGGAGATAAAAACTACACTTTCTCTCTTCTCCTTTCTTTTAGTCACAAAATCCAAACCCTGAATTTCATATATTATATATATATATATAGGTTTTTTCTTCAAATGGGTATTGAACCTGTAATCTGTTGAACGAAATCCAAAGATATTCAGCTACTAACTCAGCTTTAAATAGGATAAAAAAGATAAATTTTAACTACCTATATATTCTTTTAAGAACACACATTTGCAAAGATAAGAACATTTTAAGTTACGAATTCGATAAAATATAATATTCTTTAAACTTTTATTGTTACATATTTTTTACGTATTTCTCACGTTGTTAAGCAATTCACAAATCTAGATTTTGATTCAGTACTCAAATAATTTAATTATGACGTCACCATGAAATCTCGGAACATTTTAAAACAATCCATAAAAGGAAGTTTCAAATCGTATGTTAAAATTGAATTTGACGGAAAAACTCAATAACAAAAATGTCGGGAATCCTTCCTAACATCTGTTCTTTTAAAAACTAATTATAAGTCAAGGGAGCGCCTGAATGTGATTAGGAACAGATTCATCTTTTGCATATTTAAGTGTCTGCCGCTCTCTGAATTGTCAACAGAGAAAATGGATTAATCACGTTCTCAGAATTCCGTCTCCATAGCAACCTGAAGTCTGGAGAATGACCCGAAAATCGAATGTATGTCTGTGAAAGCGGCGAAGGACAAGTCGCATCCAGGAATTCAACTTAACTGAATAAACCGTCCAACATTCACAGAAATCCGCGGGAAAAAAATTGCTGGCTTTCGATATTCCTCTTCTTTTTTATCGTTTCTGCGAATAAAAATCTACATTTTCTATAGTTCGATTAAGCTGAAAACCAATTATGATAGAAACAAAATCATTATTTACTGGTGATATTTCTTTTGCAATTAAAATTCAATATCAAAATTATTTGATACATAATATAAATAATAAAAATATACTCATACTTAACAAAAATTTTTTAAAGTTTAATAAATGATTTGATGATAATATTTATTTATTACTGCATTTTGACATAAACTCTTTAATTTTTTATTACTTACAATATCATCTTCCACGAAAATGTTTAACCCTTCTTTGCATGATTTTTTCTTTATTGGTGAAATAAATCAAGTTGATATAATTCATGTTCAAAATTAAAGGAAAAATGGTTAAAAAAATCTTAGTATATATTTATAGTATAAGTTTAGCAAAAAACAATATGCTAAAAATTTCCATCATCATCCAAAGTTAGATCATTAGCTTAGTATTAAAAAGAAATAAAAGAGGAAAATAACAGAAACACGTGTTACAAACCTTTCTTCCACTCATTTTCAATTATTTAGCAATAGAAACTCTAATATAATAAAACAAAATTATAAACGAAATCATACGTTTATTGCAACTACAACAAACAGCGGAATGAGACAACTTTAAGCTCGTTTCACTGATAATGACACTTGTTTATTTTTGACAGCTATGTTTCTCATTATGCAATGGACATTAAAAAGGAATCCAAACACGATCAACTTGTTCTTTTATATAATTTTTGGGCATTATAGGTTATGATGGAAATTTCCACCATTATGCAAAGAAGGGTTAATAAACAGAGGTTACTCCACTTTGGGAATTGAACCCGTGAACTGTTGAGACGAAGGCCAGAGCGCTAACTATTCAATTTCCAGTTCGATGGAATTTTCTGGATAAAATAAAGCTTAAAAATATGTGTATCTGGTAAACAAGATCTCTTATTTCATGCCTTGGTTGTTATGTAAACATTAAAATTTACTATGTTCCCAAACGATTCTCTTGAAAATTTATGAAGTCCCTGTAAGGAACAATGTTAAAATCCAGGATATAAGAAATATATGGGGAACGCTACCATTAAAGATAGGATAATCCCATAAGATGATAGATTACTGTTGGAGTTTAAAAAATAATTTGTTTCAAAATACACTCAATAAATTGTGCACAGAAAATAAATGTTTGATATATTGAGTGATTAAATGATTTCATCAGTAACTTTTCTTAAATCTTTGTACCATATTTCTAATGATAGTTATTCTATATAATAAAAATTTACTTGTGTGAGTTTAATTCTTCTATTTAAAACATAGAATTAACTAACAATATAACACTAACTCCATTAAAATCTATAGATAGATATGCTTCAGCTGGTACCAGCTACCTACCTCAGTTTTTTCACTGATGTAAAATATAAGAAAGTGATACCAGAATATAACGCAGTGTTTCCAAACGTGGGGCCCACGCCCCACAGGGGGCAATTTGATTGTTCAGGGGGGCAATCCGAAAATGTACTCGAGACGAGTTTAACCCTTTCGCTTCGGGCCATTTAAATGCAATGCCAAATTTAACAAAAAAAGCAAATTCTTAAATAATTACGATAAATAATTATTGGGTATAATTTCGCTTGACGAGACCAAAATCTCAACTGGGTGTTTGGCGTCGTCAAGTTAACTTCCCTGTGGCAGACGGCAGGCTCCACGGGGAATCCCGGACGTTTTAAAATCTCGGTAAACA
>JAPDSC010115891.1:29182-58067 GCA_026290005.1 Latrodectus geometricus | reverse complement strand
CTTAAACTCAGACGGTATCCCTATTCAAAATCAAACCTATCCATCTCCATTTACAAGGGCTTAAATAAAAGTGCCCCTGCTGCTGCTGCTTTTCCTAATGCCTTTCTCCTCGTTTCAAAATCTAATCCGTCTAATGTTTCAGCGTATCCTTTTTCCATTATTTCTGGATTGGGGTTGAAGCAAAAGGCTTTCCAAAGACCTTCACCTTTACTCAGGGATTGGATTTAACTCTTTAACGATCTAATTACATATTCAGCGGGAAGAGCTCGCTTTGGCGCGAGGTGTTTGTGGTGCTCGTTTGCATACGTAATTCAGCTGGCGGTCACGATTATGCTAATGAAGTGACTTGACCTTAAGTCTTCACCCCTTTTGTCGGCTCAATTTTGGTTTCATTTTCGGCAGGAAAGTTTTTTTAAAAAAAAAAGAGAATAGAGCTAGTTTAATAAAGATGCAAACGATCTTTCCTGTTATCGTTAATAAAGCGATGGATGCGTGAATGAAGATGATGACGAATTTAGTGAGCCCAAACAAATTAAGAGGAGCTTGGGATGTTTGTGGGTGTTTAAATTTGTTTTTGTAATTAGTTTTAAAAAAAAAAAAACTGTTTTCTTATCAGCATATTATTCATGTAGTTAACAATTCGAGTTAAAGTAAGTTTTTGTAAATTATTTATGTAAATTAATCTATGAAAAAAAAAAGCCCTGTAATAAATTTGAAATTAAAATAAAGACAAGTTTTTTTCCCCATGCAAACAATTTTATTTATATTTCAACTTTGCATATATCTTTCAGATTTTTCAATGATTTCAGCTTAAAATATCACATTTATTTTAAAAACAACGCAATTTCTAAGATAATAGTTTGAAAATATTGAGAAAATTTATATGCGGTACCATACTAGGCATGAGATGAAAAATATATCTCTCAAATCAAGAAAAGAGTGAGTTCGATACCTGCTCCTGTCAATTAAGAGATGCTTTCCAAGTTAAATGCTCCGTAGATTACTATCGCTTTATACTGGTGTATTACGAAAATCCTTGGAGGAAAATCCCAGCTCGGATATCAACCTTGTCTCTTGATTGTAATTCGAAATGAGAAGAAGGTTAATTGCTTTGGAGGTTTTAGTCAACAAAAATAAACAAAAAAATTTAAACAACCTTTATATTCAAACTGCAAAAGAGCATCGATAGCCTAGAAAGGAAAAAAGGAAAATCTTCTGTCTCATGTCAGAAAGATAATAGATTAGTCATGTGACCAAACCGACGAATAGGAAATTATGTATATATATGTATACCAAAAAAATGTAATCACTTATTTGTTTTTTTCTTATTCATAATTACATCCTATTTCAATTCCAAACAATACTAATTCATATGAAGAGTATCTGATTTATTATTTCAACTTTCCAAATGATTATTTATTTATTATTGACAGTTACACAAATTGATAGTATTTTCTTTAGCAATGCTTCAATTTTGCGTTTACAAAGAGATGATAATTTTATTACAAAAGAATTTCATAAAAATTGATATAAGCATTTTACAATGCATTTAATGGTTTCGTAATAGCTACACCACACATTAAATTAATTAGGAATAAATTAAGATACCATCATTAAGATAATTTATATCTCATTTGCACGCGAATAACTACATCATATTTTATCATACATATTCGCTTGCATTATATTAAAAAATACTCACTTATTAAAACCGCATGTGAAAAGAGGAAATTAAAATTTATAGAGTAAAATTAGGGAAAAAAGAAGTTTGAATATCGCTATATCTAAGCATTATTCACTAGATAAGATAATATAATTTCGTATTCAAAGGAATGGCTTCAGTTTAATTTAAGAATGAAAAATATCGTGACGTAAGTTTGCATGTTAAAATAATTGACATTCTTAAATAGACTTAATACTTTGACGCCTTTTAATTTCTAGCAAGGTAATTAATTCTGCTCTTAAGATGAGAGAATCTTATCTTGATGAAAATTTACGGCTTGTTTAACGCCGCGCGAAACACGAGTTTAACTTCCACTTAAAGAGAATACTAATTGCCTCATTAAAGTACCATTTGCAACACTCAAATCCCCCCCGATATGGGGATTATAAAAAATTCAAATATTGGTTATCTTCCAGCGACTAAATTATTTGTTGGGCTGCATAAAAATTAGAATTTAAATAAAAATGCAGAAAGATTTGAATGTTCGAAAGACGAGTTAGCCGGAGACCATTTTAAAGCATTTAAACCCCTAGGCATGTCTTCTTAAATCCCGTTAGAAATTTTCACTGACAGTATTTGGTATTCTCATATAGCAAGAGAGAAAATTCCGAATGTTTAAAAGAGCATTCCTCTAACAAACATACATGTCTGCTGTTGCTTAACAATGACTAAGATCGAGCCCAGGACTTCCCATTCCGAAAGGGTGGTTCCACCAGGGCATGGTGCCTACAAATTGAGTTTGAATTGAAGTCATCAGAGATAATAGCAATGCATTATATCTCTGACTGCCTAATTTTACCAACAGAAAAGTTTCAAAGCGTGGTGACTCTTTTTCTCATTTTGGGATGCTGTTAGATAACAAAGTAAATATTTCAAGTCAGAAGCTTCTTTTTCACAGCTTGAAGATTTTTGGATAGGTCTGTATCGAACCTTTCAGCTGTGGCAAATAGAAACAAGCATCTTTCCCCCACTAGATATCTCGACATTCAAGCTACTTAGTTTTTTTAGTGGCTCATTTTCTTCATTGCTAACTGCTTATTTCTCCAAATAGAAGTCATTTAATGTAGCCAATGTCCTCTTAAATTTCAACAATGTTCAAGAGAAGAATCTGGTTCCAGAGATGGCATCCAACTCTTCAAGTCTTTCTGAGAACCCACTCTGCTGCTTTGACATTTATTTGATGTGCTTAATCTCTCTCAGCAAAAATATTATCTGCATAACTTCATTGACTACCAAATAGCAATAATCAAAAGCTTTTTTTTTGGGGGGGGGGAATAAGTTATTAAAATTATGAGTCAACTCACCTGTTAACTAGAACAATAGTTGAACTGGTATTTTGGTAACCTCCAAAACACACACAGAGAGAAATTCCGATTGAAACAGAGCTGAATTCAACTATAACCTCATAGAAACATTATTGGCTTTCATTAACCATTTTAGTCACGTAAAGAAATAGCAATTAAATACGGCAATTTTCATATCACCTCTTTGAGTATTTTGAATTAAATCATGTGATTCGTATCAGTTTATGAAATGACTTACTTAAAAGAACAAAATATTCCCTCACATTTTTTAAAAAAATGTTTGTAGTGTAGTGTTTGTATGTTTAAACTTTGTAGCAGAGGAAAATGTCTGATACATTTTGATTCTTAATAATTCATAAAATAATATAGATACATTTTAATTAATAGCATTAATTATCATATGGATCCAAGAAGTTTCATGGCTCTTATCAAAAGATTTCCACGCAAGCAGCCTTCGTTTCGTGGAGAATGTATAAACAGTATTTGACTTCATACCAAGTAAGCATTTCAAAGATTTTATAATCCTTGTTTTTGGATTTAAAATGCTCGAAACTTTCTTTAGGTGAGTAATGTTCTTTTCAAATCTCCAAATTAAAACTTCAACAGTCATATATAACTAGAAGTCGGTGCACGATATATAACATCCATTCCATTTTCCCTTGATGCCGTCAATGCAGATAATAAAGAAAAGATATTTGGTTTGAAAAAGGATATTGTGTCTGTAGTTAATAATTAACAAATATGATATTTACAAGAGAACCGCCATCTACTAAACGGGAAAAGAAAACATCTATAAGACATTAACACTTGTAGTAATATATATGTATCAAAATATATATCTATTGTTACGAAAAAATTAATGTAAATATTTGCATTAGTATCAATATACTTTTGTTTAATTAGTGTCATAATCATTTAATTTGTGAAATTGTTGTCTAAAAAAAGCTTATTCTGAGAAAATAGTGTTTTTGAAAACTAAGAAATAAATATGTAAAATCTGAAACAGCTTGCCGATATTTTTTAGTTGTTAGTGGCCTTTGACAAAACTCTCTGTGACAAAACGTAAATCAACATTGTTGAAGTTTCGAAATCACAGGACCAACAGGTGCCGAGTTACCATAGCTTTACTGCTGAAATGTTTTAGGAACTTCCAGGATATATTCAGCAGATATATAAATATCATGTATGCTAAGCAGAGAGTTAGTTCCAGTGAAGTGGTGACATCTATCGGGGAACTCATAGATAGCGCCACTTCATAGAGGACGCTGTAATATTGCAATGTGCAGTCTCCCCGTTTTTTGAAGAAAACTTACTCAAGTATTTCACAAAATGTTTGTATTTAACTGTAATTACATGCTACTCAGACTTCACTACATTTATCCCAGAATTATGTTAACACCCATTCTCAGTTCCTAATTTCGAATATATTTTGTTACTCGTATCTTTATATACTTCTTGAAACAAATTTTGTTCTTGTTTGTACATAGCACTTAAAAAGATAATGTCTATTTTTATTTATTCAAGTTTTTTCTTTGAATTGAAGATCTTGATGAATCTTACCTTGTTTTATAAATTTAATACTGAACTCATTTTATTGTAACCTAACATAACTATCACCATGTTGAGATTCATCCTTTGGGAGTACTTATCCTAATCAATTGCTTTAAACTTCTAGTGTTCTTATTCAAACTGCTCATTATGTTTATAAAATAGCATTAGGTATTAAAATTTTAAAAATTATTAGAACATGAGGTAAATGGTCTATGACTAGACACCTCCTCCAACCCATAGACCCAAGGCTTCAACATGAACCAAGGACTCAGACGCCCGTGTCATCGGCTGTGTTTAGTTTCTGTGTCATTGAAACTGTATATGTTTTTTGTTTGTATAAAAGCTTCACGCTTATTAATTGTTACTGAGAGAACCATGAATAAAGTGTTTAATTAGAAAGAAAGCAAATCTTGATTTCTGGATAATCACATCTTCGTGGCTCCGAATAAAATCGTAATCATATACACACCAATTATTCTTTGATTAAATACCATGGGCTTTTCTCATATATTTATTGTTTTATAAATAAATGAGCCAAATGTATTTGCGATTTTATTGACATTTTGTAACTGAAAGTAGTTTTACAAATCCTTTAAATATTCTACTAAAAGCCATTATTTAGAGATTATTAAGTTTCAGGTTATTATTCCTTTGAAAAGAGTGAACTTATACTTATATTCAAACACGCAAAAAAGAAAAACGCGAATTCAAATATTACAAAAACTTTAAAAAATAATAAAACTGTTTTTAAACTATCTCTAAAATTTCTGGTGTAAATGTACTTAATGATAGTAAAATTTCACTTCTCAATAAAATTTCTCAATATGATGGCAACATATATACATGTAGAACGAAAATGCTTTTCACTAGGTTCTTTGGTCGGCAGAAATAGGAAGCTGTGGCGCAATAAACTAGCCTAACTTAATCTTCTTAAACAATAAGAAAAATACTCCATTGTTTAAAATATATTGTCTTCGAAATTCTGACCTACCCATCTAAATGAAATTTTCGTATTACAATTTTATTGTTTCACGAATTATGTATTTCAATTCTTCCTTACATTATTAAATTACTTAAGCGTTTTAGTAAGATTTTCCATTTATCTCTTTGTTCTTTGAAAAATATTTTAAAGCAATAAATATATTTTAATAAGTTTTTTTTTAAATGTAAGCTTATTCGGAGAAAAACATTTATTAGCTGTACCTTCTACACATAGAAATACAATAATTTCATTTAGATATGTTCTCTAAGTCGAAACGAAAATGCCCTTAAAATGTTTCATTTCTTTTTTAAATCATAAATCTTCAAGAAATAAAAATCGTTTGTTTTCAGTAAAAGGCCACTGCACTCAGCATGGATCTAATAAAACAATCATTCCAGAGATACTGTTCTTTCTCGAACTTTTATGAACGAAAGGTTCTTGATGAAATAGAAAAATCAAAAACAAAAAAGTAATAAATTCATTGTTTTTAAAACTTTTTTATATCCCTTTCCTGGGTAATGAAACATTATGAGACCACAAATTGAGAATCGTTTGATTTTTGAAGCAGAGTTTAATGGACGTCTGTAAACTGAAATCTTTTTTTTTTTTTTTTTTTTTTTTTTTTTTTTGTTCGTGCACCCTTTATTGAAAGTCTTGTTTATCGTTTGGTTATTTAAAAAAAGAATTATGTACGTTTTAAACTTCCTGGTTTAAATAAATTTTCATGCGAATGGTATAAAATTTCACGATATAAATTTAATTCTATTTAAAGATTTTTAATGATTTGCAGGGAGGAAATACTAGCATCTTTCACGAATACGAAAACAAAAACAAATTTTACTGCCGCGTTTCTTGGAAATTGTTTATGAGAAATTCATATTAACGTTTATTTGTATCGTACTTATGTATTTTTAAATGTTATGTATTTTTTTCAGAATGTAAAATTTAATAATTAATAAGAACTTTACGGATTGTTATTGAGAAAATGTTTTACTTTGTGTTCTGTTTAGTAGAAAAAACGCTCTTAATTTTTTTAAAAAGTATTTAAACTTTCTTTGTTGAAAGAAAATAATGATAAAAAAATATTAAGATATAATCAAAAAAATAATTTATAGAAAAATTTGTTAATTATTAAATTTTTAATACTTTTTTTATAAAATAAAGATAAGTAATCCACTGTTTGTCTTACACATCCATCTAACTACTGTCAGCAAAGCATAGCGTTATTGATGACTCCGAACAAAATAAGAAAAAAAAAATAAAGAAAAACGTAACTATTTGTTTTTTATCTTAAAATAATATCAAATACGTTTGCTTTTTAAGTTATAGTGTGTATATACTATGGAAAATAAAAATTTTTTTTCATTATTTATTAATAAAACAACAAGTAAATATAAATTTATGTAGTCTTATATTTATTTAAAAATTAAAAGTTATATGTTTTATCAAAAATTATTTTTATAAATAAGTATGAAAATTTCAGATTTAATTTCTTACAATTTACTTTGTCAGAAATTAAATCGAAAATTTAATGGAAAATGTATGGAAAAGAAACAAGCAAAATAATTTTAAAAGGAAGCTTAATACATTTATGTAAGCTTCCTTTTAGAAATGTGTTATCTTTCTTGTTTCTTTCCCATATATTTTCAGCTGTCCATTTCTGCAAAATGAAAAGTCACTAAACACAACCAATCACCTTGCAATTTTGAATCACATACAAGAGATGTGGTCAACACCTAAGAGGGCCCTCTCCTAATTGCTGCCTGAACAACTTTCCGATTATATATTCAGGATAAATTCATTAAAATAAGTTGTTGTAACATTTTTCTGGGTACCTATTTCTGCGGAGCAAAGCTCTAAACATACCCTAACACCTCATTTTGTGAGCCATTGTCAAAATTTTGATTTGATTTTGAAACACTGATTTGAGCTGGCATCTTTTTTTCCCAATCAGGATTTCTGAATAGGGACATTGGATTCTATGAAGCTTTTACGTGCTTATAATTATACAGCTGAGTTTTGTCCCACTGAGAAGATATATATATCTTCTCAGTGGGACAAAACTCAGCTGTATAATGTACCGAAGCAACTATCATCTGTAATGACTGCGATAATTTTCTACAATACGTTACAGAGCCCTTTTCACGTTTTATTCATTGCATTTTGACCCTACGAGATATACCTTCTGAAACACCTAAACACAATTTATTTCCTCATATGCAACAGTGACATTGTTGGTTAGGGCGTCGCTCTCATTATTGCAAAGTAGGGAGTTCGAATAACGATTACGATATTACGACATAGATGAAGATCCGTTATGTTCGCTAATACTTGCTGTGGAACCTGTAATATGTTGTGGTCCCCAACTGAAGAGATACTTCTAGAGCTGGTACATCGGTGAAGATAAGGAGTCTTTATCTTGATACCTGCCTCTAAATTTCGAAGACTCACGTTCTTACTTAGCTATATGGTTTTCAGGCTTGAAGCAGATTCAAGTATCAGATAAAATTTCATGTATTCCTTGTCACCAGAATATAATCCCTGTGATTTCGGGCTGTTAGATTTGCCTCCAAGCCACTGCATTTGTTGGTAACATCATTTATTCATCTTGTTATACCATTATATAAACGGATGGTACCATAACGAGGAAGGATAAACTTTAATTATTCCAATAATATTTATGTCACTCATTAATGAGAGCTTGGGATGTCGCTAACTAAAACTGCTTCTCAGTGAAGGTGCTTCGATTAAATCCTCCAATTCAGTTATAGCTACTTAGTTCAATAAAAGTCTTTACCTTGAATATTCCTTATTTGTTTCGCAGAGCTTTAACAACTGTTGAAGTATGTGTGAAATCTTGTCTTGATTTTGGTTGGTTTGTGTATAGCCAATCTTTACATAGGACTGGTATGCGAAAGTATCTATCTAATCGTCTAAAATGGATTCCAAACAACTTCAACAAACCCTAACTTAAATTCAAATATTCACTTACACTTCACTTACACTTCTACAGCAGACATCATCATCACAACAACAAAGGAATTTGTTAACTTACACAAGCTCCATCCATTCCGAAGATTGTTGAGTTATTGTCAAACTCCATATCTTTGAACCTCGAGAATAGATTCGTAAAGAACATAAGTTTTTCTTCACTACTCTCTTTCCTACTCTCTTGTTTCTCTTTCTTTATTATAACAAAGACGCTAGGAACAGCAAATGAAACTCAGAATTTTTGGAATAAGGCTAATGTCACAACCTGAAATATCGTAAATCTTTCACACCACTGGAGACAGAACATTAGAACACTTGAAATTTTTACATGTCTAAGCTTTCTGATTATATCACATGTAGTGGATTAGCACATAGCTAAAAGATGTTAGAAAGTACTAATTAGTCAGAAGTGCATTCTCTTCTTGCAGGACTCTTCATAGACACTAGACTCTATTCACGAGTCACAGAAATGGAAACCAGGATATGACTCAAACAACCATCAGAAGTGAGGACAGAAAGGAGAAAAAATAACTCATCTCTAGTTGCTCAACAATAGCTAAGATAAACTTTGGATTGGAAAGATTGAAAAGCATTGGAAAGATTTTAGTCTGCCTCTAGGTTAGGATTTGCCAGAAAATTTTCAGTATGGCGAGCTCTAGTTATAAATGTCGTATTGAATTTTTTATTTTTCGAATACAAGTTAAAAATATTTCTCTACTAGTTTAATTCGGGGGTTATTAAGCATTGCTTTTTATGATTAATATACTCAAAAATTACTTTAAGCATTTTAAATTAAATATTTTCACAATTTTTTACAACGTTTCTCAAATAATTCGAACTTAAAAAAGAAGGCTTTGAAATTGGAACTTCTGAATATGGCAGCATTTTTTTTTAAATTTGAAGATAATTTGATTGTTTAAATTTGATTTCTCGGTTCTCATTAAAATATCAGTCTTTTAAACATCTCAATCGATAAAAAGAAAAAAAACTTGCACATAACTGTATTCTAATATTTAATTTACATATTTTCATATTTTATCCATTGCGTTACCGATTGAGGAAAAAAAATGCCATACTTAAATCTTAATAATCCGTTTAGATTTTGTTGTGTTGGATTTTAGTATGTTTTGTGTCGACTTCTGCGTGGGTTGACACTTGAGTTTGTTCAGGTGAGCATCGTCACGAACAGCTGAGTTATTTTGCCCGGAGAGCGAAAAGAATAACACTGTCAGGCAGGTAGCAACAAAAGTGAAATCGTGTGCTTCTGACGGAAATAACAATGTTCGAAAGCTTGACATGCCTCTGCTTTTGACACGTGTAGGCGGAAAAACAGGAAGCGAAGGTTTCGAAATGCTTTTAGGCTTCTCGTATGACGGGAGTGTTTTTCTGGGAAGTCGGGTAAAAGATAAAGCAAAAATAAATTACAATAGTTTTTCAAATATCAAATAGAGCATTTATTAAATACATAGGATGAATAAAATAAATGAAAACGAATATTATCGATGAGATTTTAGAAAAGTCTGCAAGTAAATAAACATTTGTAGATAAAAAAAAGTAACTTTTAGTTATACAATATGCTTCAAACCATCTATTTTTGTGGACCAAAGCCACTTAACACAGCCAATTGTCTCTTCGTTGAAAAGACAATTGGATGTGTTACAATTGGAAGTTCAGTCGTTGATCTTGTCACTCAGTTGTCTAGTGACAAGATCGACAACTGATCATGCATTCTCTTCATGTTACGCTATGATAGTGTTTAAAAGCACTCATTCTTATAAAATATTTGAACAGACATAAGATCTTTCATCATGGTTGCCTTCGATTGAGTCATGTATCGAAACTACAATGAATCAGAAACAATGCATTTCTCCAACAAGTTTCCATGTCCGCTTGTTGGTAAGCAGCTTTTCGTTTGGCAAGCGTAAACATATGGTTGTATAGTGTGATGCAAAGAATACTCAATCTCATATGTGGTAAATAGCAGATTCGGTAGCCGACTCATAAAAAAAATTCATCCTGAGAAAAAAATACACCATGATGAAACTTTGTAGCTTCCAATGTTTACCTTCGGTGAGGAAATCTGGAGAATATAATATCCCCTGCGGAATCGGTTGGCAGAAGTAGGTAACCATACAAGTTCTGCAACAGCAAATTTCCCAAAATCAGATCTTTTTTTGTCCATTTAACTTCAAAATAAATGCATTCAAACTTTCGAATGTTTACACATCTGCAAATCTGGATAAATTTAATTTATGTGATGTAATTGCCAACGACTTAGCTTGGATGCATAGTATGGTATTTTTCTTCGGAATAAAAGCTCCCTGTTCAGTCGTTCATATCGTCAAAAATAAATATTTCACTAATAGTATACTGTTATTATTCATCATTACAACTGAAAAGCTCTTGCAAAGTTTTAAGCCTTCTTCGAGTCTTGTATTCTATAGAGAATTTTCATTGATGAAGATTTCGCAGAGAATTTTCATTGACTACGTTCAAATATCATAAGGGTGAAAATCTGAGAAATTTTCAAACTTAGAACCCTGATTTATGTCTGATTTATGCCAAATTTGCAAATCCACCTCCCAATGTTTAGCAATGATTAGGATTAAATCTAAAATATTCCACTTAAAAAAAAAAAAAAAAAAAACTATACACTATTAGGTTACGGAAAGCCAATACAAAGGCTGCATTTCTGTTTCCTGCACTTTCATTTTCAGGAATAGGTATTTGGCTATTTTCCTTCTGATGCGATACAGAGCACGCAAGCCAAAAATAATGCCAAAACCAAAGGTTTCATAATTCAAGTGTAGAAAAAAAAATTACTTAATGGATTAAATGTTTATTTCCTACAGATATTTCATGCTAAATATTTTTTTGGAAAGCTTTATTACACAATTTAATGCTCATTATCCATATATGCAGATTATAGACCAATAATCCACTCCAAATTTGGATATAAAATGATTAAAATTATCCGAAGAATAATAGTATAATATTAGAATTTCCCTTGAAAAAGAAATAGAGAGAGAAAATTTATTTAAGTTTAGTTATTTGAATGAGAAACTTATTTTGAATATTTCTCATTTTAAACTTCTTAATAAAAATTCTTTTATTCTTACATCAAAACAAGAATTTTTTTATTTTTCCTGTTTTCAGGTTTGGCATTACGCAGCAGTCGTTAATTAGCCTTCTTTTGTTCCGTTATAATAGCATATAAGTATTTAAAAAATGCAGTTATAGGTGAAGGAAATTACTTCACCACACAAAATTGCACGGCCTTCAATCAAAATGAATGTTTCATGACTAAAGCAATTTGTTGGGCACACCTTTTAATTTTTAGGTTAAGCTAATTATTACGAATTCTTACCAGTTTCTTAGTTGCAACCCAACTGATCGAAATCAATTGTTTCATTTCAGTTGAATATCAACTCATTGTGAAAGTAAGAAGAGAATTTTCGAGTTTCACGTGGAGGTTGAGTAGCATTTAAAGTAAAACGAAAAGTTGATTCTTTGAAAAACAAAACTAGGCGAATATGCAGAAATCATGAAAAAAGGAAAACTATTTTAAATTATTAATCATGGAAAATGTCATTAATTACCTAAATCATCGAAAGGAAATAAATAATACCTTTATTTATTAAACTAATTATAATGATCCTTAATTAAATACAATAACTAATTAATTAAGATCTTTATGATCTTAATTGTTCATTTTACGTAAATTAAAGATAGTATTAGATATTTTTAAACAATAGATCTGAAGACTTTAATTTAGTGAGCAAATTATGAAATGTCTTTAATTTTTAATTTTAATTTAATAAATTAAAAATGTATTTCTATTAGTAGATTTAATATATTTGTTTTATTAATGTCCTTAATTAACTATTTTTAAATGGAATTTCTAATTTAAAGATATCATATGCCTTTAATAACAGTTCAAGGTATATAATATATATCCTTAATAATTAATTTTGCAATAATAACGCACTAAATGAAAGAATGTTAAAAATTAGCAGCATTTTCAATTTAATGTTTAATTCAATTTGTCTAATAATAAAACCCTCGCTTCTGTAATAATTTTTTTTGCTACTATTACTATGGAGCAGATGAAAAGCATTGAAATAGGAATTCAATGGATATCACGTGATAAACTTAGACCATATAATCGTCATTAAAATCAACGTAATCGCTCATTAATAATTTGAATAAAAGCTTTAAATGCTTTTGTGACCTTAACTGCTCAAAAAAATGCTTTTTCAATTGTGAAAGACTTGATTAAATTAAGAGAGACAATTCTTCAACTCAGCTGATGAGAAGCATTTCCTGATTAACCCGAGAATTGTTTACGAAGCATCTCTTCCTGGAAACAAGCGTAATGAGAGCGGGGAATTTTTTTCTGCTTTATTGAATCGGTGTAATTAATTCGGGAGAAATAAAGTGCTGTGAATTGAAGAAACGATAGATGTAGTCCTAATATTTACGTGTTTAAAGCCTCGAGAAATGAGCATAAATTCGAATGAGTTCTGAAATTGATATCTTTTTGACTTACTTCTTCATTAAAACAACGTAAATGCTTTCATTTATTATCTTTATCTGTATCCCATTTACATTTGTTCGAAAATTCAACGAATTTAGTTTTAGCTTAATTTAATGTCGTTATTGCACTAAATAGGAAATTTTCTGGAATTGCTACGCAAGAAAATATATCTTAGCCATTCTTAATGGATAAAATTTTTTTGTTTTGTAACATTCAAAGTGTTTTTTTTTATTAAATCCTAATAGTGAATTCATTTATATTAGTAATTTTTACATAAATAACAATTCTTCTACATGCTTTTATATAGATTGTTTAATGATTAAATATCATGAAAACTTGATTTAAGTAATTTCTACAGTTAAAGAATTAAAAAAACAATTCCACACTGAATAGATCCGTGGAATATTACAGATACTTTTTTAATTTTTAATTGACCCCTATAAGCTCCACTTGGAATTTTTTAATGATCACTGATTGTGAATAGCTTAAGAACTGAAGGCTGTAGTGAGACTTTTAATATCCAGAGTTTATTTTTGCTTTAGTGTAGTCAATTGATTTCCGGATAATCATTTTAATCATTAAATTCAGTATTCAAGTGTCGCTAAGGAGAAAACCTGGAAAACTTCATTGCTCATGATCCTTCATAAACGTACATGCCTGAAGCAAAAGCTCAACATTCGTCTTCTAATATTCAATAATAGTTGAGAAAAAAATAAGCCCTTATAGATTATGATGATTTAAAAGTTTGAAACAGTTTACAGATCAAACATAAGCTCATATTTAGAGCTCAGAAAACAAATATTTGAGTCATATAAATGATAGCCACACAGCGAAGAAAACAATTGAAATGAAATTGAGAATTAACGGCGCAATATTATGTTTTAAATAAATTTTTATTATTTGACTGTGATAAATTTTGATTCGAATTATAATTCGATTAAAACTTTGATTAAATTTTGATATTGAAATGAATCTCTTGATAAAATTTTGTATCAAAGTCTACTTACAGTTTCAAGCAAACAAGAAGAGAGAGGTAGATAAAATAGCTGTATTATTTATTTTTTAAACTAAGTTTGTAAAAAAACATTTTTATTGCTTTTTACAATTTTTATACCTGTCAATTCCATATACCAATTACGAATACAAAGCTAAAATTTTTGCTGTTATTATAACTCATATATACATTTTACGTTCTGTCAGATTCCTGAATTTGAATAAACATTCAAAATTGTTTGACAAAAGCATTTTACATGTCAATAATTCAGAAATACACAGTTAAATTAAAGATATATTTGCTCACATTTTAAAATTACCACAAATTCTAGAACAGTAAATACAACTTCACAGTGAAACATTATGTAACACATTTCACATGTCGTGACACTTATCCGTCATTATATCTCCTTCGAGAAGCTAATATTTATACATGTTGTATGCCTTACAGAGGATTCTAGAAAAATCTCTAAATTTGAGCTTAAGAAGTTTATCGAAACATCTACATTATAAAACCAATTAAGGTGTCAAATATAAAGTAATACAATGTGGCAGTTCAATTTTAAATTTAGCAGTTCAGTTTCCACCGCCTTCTTTTATCGTTGTCATAAACTGAATCTAAATTCTTCTTGTTTTACTAACTTTTGAGAGAAAGCAAACCTTACAGGAAGGCGATTTCGGGCATATAGTAAGAGAACAGCTTTAACTAAGAAAAAATCGTTGCCAGGCGCTATAAAATATTGGTATACTATATAAAAGTCACTAATGTGTTAGCATACAAATTAAAATTGTATATAAATTTTCAAAATATTTAACGAATTTTTTCTATTAAAAATTTTTCCGTCAGACTCCATTTCCTTATCATTTGTCCAAAACGTATTTTCTCAGAATTGTAAATGTAAACTTTTTTATAAATCAGAGTCGCATTTCCAATTATTTTCAAGCCATCTGTATGTAAAAAATTAAAATTACGAATTAACTTGTGCTTTTTTACACTACAAAATACGTCAAAACAATTTTTATTCAAACATCAAGCAAATTAACAAAAAGATTTCTTTTTTTTATCTTAAATAAAATCTTGCAAAAATAATGTATTAAAGTTTAATTTAGAAATAATGTAAAGTATCATACATGATAGCAAATAATTTTTTTCTTTTCAATTTTTTTTTAATTAAGCAATTTTTAATTTTGAAGTTATGATTTTGAATACTCTAGTCATTTCATTTACAGTCAATCTCTTTTTGAAATGCTCGAATTCTTCTTGAGAAATACCAAGTTCTAAATGCTTTTAAAATACCACACCACTCAAAAGAAAGGAAAGACAATGATGATTCTGCTTGCTGGCGCTGTAACTTCCAAAATGGCAGACCCAAATCTTCGTGACTTTTTTCATGGTCATAAAGAGCAGCCCAGTCGTCTTCTTTTATAGACCTCATGTACCGTATTGTCAAATAAGCTCTCAGCCAGCTCCTTCCGTTAATTGGTAATTTAACGTTATCATCAAAAGTAAGCTGGGATCCTAATGCCATTTCTTCAACCATTCTTGCATTTTGTATTTTCGTCATATCCTGTAATTTCTTTCTAAGGAGCTGCGTTGCCAGATATTCTTGTTTTCGTACATTGTTTCTGGCCAGAGGCTGTCTGCCACCAAAGCCATCCGGAATTTTTCGAGGGATGGCCAATGGCGTACCTGTTCTACATAGTGGTTGGTTTATATTCTTTATTGGAGGGAAAAAGTAGATGGTATTAGATTCAGGAAGTGTTTTGCTTAAAGGGTGTTGGAATTTATGAGGAGATGTTATATTTGGAAGCATATGAATAGGTTGGCGATTTCTTACACTGACTTCAGTCTGTGGAGATGAGGAAGTTAATAGTTGATTCTCAAACATATACTGTAAAAGATTTTCAATGTCTTCCGTTGATGGAACATTTTCTTTGCCTTTTTTCATACCATTTTCTTGCAGAGCTAAAATTGGAGGTGGAATTTCTTTCTCTACTGAAAGGATATTTCTACTAAGGTCATCAGGAACAATATCTTTTATTTGTTTATCGTTTCCTTTTCTAAATTCATTTAAGAACTTATCTGGAATTTTTGGAACGTCCTTACTTCTGCTGCCATGCATTCTAGAGCTCTTTGGATCTGTATCTGTTGACTCTAAGAGATCCATTATCCAGTTTAGTAGCTGTTTGCTGTCATCATTTTCGACGATCTTTTCGTCAAAAATCGAATCTTGTTGCGCTTCTTCAATTTCAAAAAGATTATCTGTTTCAATAATTTGAGGTGAAGGATTTTCTTGAGTGACTATGAGTTCTAAGACTGGCTGTTCTTCCACTTTATCAATTTTTCTGGGAAGAATTTTCTCACCAACATTACCGAAAGGACTTCTACTTGGAGGAAATTCTTCTCGTTCGCTTAAAATTTGTAGGTCTGAAAGTTTGTCTGAAGGTTCAGAAGCAATTCCTTTTGAAACTAAACCAGGAGATGTAATATCATCTTCCATCACTGCACTTTGTGCCATTAACAAAACTGGATCAGCATTTGGAATATTCCTGCTTTGCAAAACTTCAGGTTTTCTTCTGTGTTTCATTATGCAACTTAAACACATACTTTGCTCTTTTATGTCTTTCGGGTATTCTGTTATTTGAACAGGCGGTGTTTTAGAAATAATTTTTTTCTCCCCTCCTTTCGACGAACCAATTTCCATTGGTGATTCTATGTCCTCCTCTAATTTATCTATTAGATATTTCTCCTTTAAAGAATCCATTAGTTCAATCATAACGGTAATATATTCAGGTAACAATTGCGAAAATTCCATGATTTGTTTCAATACTTCGGAATCTTTCTCGTGTACTTTCTTTGTTTCAGAGACGTATTCAAATGGCCCGGGATTTGACTGGTATTTCTCCCCATTCGGTAAAATATCTGGAGTCTTGTTGGTCTGAGAATTGTTTCCACCTTTAAGTAGCGGTGGTGACTTATCTTTCGTTAATCCTCCGATAAATGTATTTGGAAGTAGCTCAACAGTGCTGTTGTAACTAAAATCGGGCATCGGATTGTCTAATTCCTGAGTGAATAATTCCTGTGAAGAGCAGTTAACATTCCCTGTTTGCTCTGACATCTGCCCTGAAGGAGGAAAACAAGTTAATGGTATTATATTTTTTAAGATTAAATGTAACCAAGAAGAGTCGCTGATAAATATTTTGAATACATTCTTTTATGATTTGGAAAGAGATTGCTTGTACTAAAGATAAGAAACAATATTTAAATTCTTATGCGAATTATGTTAATAAATAATTATAAATTTATTACACTCAACAATTTTATCTCAACCATCTGGAAAAATGTCATTAACTAAAAGAAAAAATAAAATCGCAAGCACAATAACTATGATGTTGAATAATTATCATTATTAATATCTACAGATAAATCTCAATAATTAATTTATTAAAATTACTAACACAATAATTGTGACACTAGATAATCATCAATTCTGTAAATTCAACAATATAGAATCACCTTAGCACGCATCATGATACCGAAAATTCAAACTACATTAAAAGAGCAATATGAATCCACACTCACATAATCCTTTTTCAAAAAGTCTTAAGAGTTAAATTGATTTTAGACTACCTGTAGTTATAAAGAAAATTCTTATATATTATATAAATGGAAAATGTAACTGTAAATGAAACTATATATAAGTATATATGAGTGTATAACATAAATAAAAAATAACATTTCATTAGATATGTTAGTTTCACCATGAAAGATGTTAATCAGACCTCGCAACCTATTCTAGCTTATGACAATCACATACAATATAACTAACATAAGATGTGTGATGGTACTAGTATACTTTAAGTTAGACTACCTATTTCTGCCAACGGAAGCCACTAAAGACAGCCAAATGTATATTAATTTTGAACCATGACCAAAAGATAAATTTGATACCTGAATTGGTATATTCTCATATCATAGTACATCTCGATTCCCATTTCCATTTTATTTTCAATGCTTATCCAATTTTATTGTTTTTGCATTTCACTGTTTTATTTTCAGTGGTACTGTTACTCCATTCCCCATGCTCTAGCACAACAACAGCATGCAAACAGCTCACCAATTGTGCTGTTTCTGAAATGTTTCCAATTGTAAAATTTAATGACCATCCTTATTTGCAAATTGATTATTTTCTTATCTGTTTCAATTGACGAGATCGATACTAGAACAGCTTCCTGATTCATTTGTAGGAACATAGATTGGTTGATTGGTTAGTCACTCGACTATTACTGTTTGCTCACTGAGACTAATTCGATTATACGTTCAAAATGGAATCCAGGATTTAATGCTCAAAGTGGAATCCAAACCACTAAAAGCAACATTATGATCTGAGATGGAAATCGAATTCATTAATTATGGAGCAGAAGGTTAGAATTCTAATTATTTCACCAGAAGTTTGATTAGTGATGCATTTTAAATTGCAAAGAATTTTTCAACGTGATAGTCTGTGGCCGAGTCAGATATCAAACAGTCTACATTCCTTACTCGAAAGCGATGTTTTTCCTCACAACTACATCAATGAAAATTATTTTTGAATGCCGGAAAAATTATTTACCTATCACAAAATGAGTTGCAAGACAATGTTTACCTCCAAACCGAATAAAACGTCGTTAGCGCCACCTGTCGGAATTTCTTTTGCTATGAACTGTTAACATTTGAGGCAGCACATCATAATGTGAATCGATTGAATTGTAGAAGCAAATCACAGTACGAAAATACTTCCTATTGAAATCGTTTTATGATTTAACAGAAATTATTAAATTAATAATAGGAATAGAGATATTTTAAATAGAGATTTTTGCTGAAGAAAATTATTAAACAAAATCAGAAGTCCCGCATAGCAAATGACACATATGGCAAAGACAACGCATTATTAATATTATTTATTTATTTATTTATTTATTTATTTTTTTTGAAAAAAAGTACACTTGTTATATATTTATATCCTTTGGAGAACTACTTACCTTCATAGAAAAATAATATTTATTTATTCACAGTTTCAACTACGTATTTTATTGTATAGATATTTAAAATAGCTATGTATTTTTAAAATAAAATTTCACACACACACACATACATAGTTTTAAATATATATTATTTCATAATTATTTGTGTGCGTGTGTATGTTTATTCATATAATGTTACCTGATAAATAAAAATATCAAATGATATTATCCTTATTCAGACTTAGAAATATAATCTGAATTTGAATATAATTTCTTTATTCATGTGAATTTCTGAATATGATATTGTTAAAAAATTCATATACAAATTTTTGTATATCAAATGATGATACTGGAAAATAATTAAATTTTAAATTATAATCTTTTGTGATAATCTTCTTAGGTATTTCAATTTGTAAAAGTTAAACATAAAACAAAAAATATTTAAATCTTTAAAAATAATAATGTGTACAATAAATAAAAATAATAAATGTTGGAAAAATAATTTCTTTTATAAGCCTACCAAAACCAAAATCGTCGAATAAATCTAAAATTGAAAATTACAGTGCTGCCATCTATTGTAAGAAAAGATCATTATACTTTTCAATTCATCATTTGAAACATTTTCATATTTATTGAAAATAAAATGCAATGAATTGTCCTAAATTAAACTAAAATTAACTTGGAATATATTTTAATTAATAATAGTAATTAATAAATATTTTATCAAAATAAAAAGTAAATAAAAAAAAGAACTTACATTAAAAAGGAAATGAAATATAAAGTAATGAAGTAGAGACTTAATGACAAAAGTTAGTTAAAAACTTCCAAAAATTCTGGAATATAATAGAAATAACAAAGAAAACACATCAAATTTATAAAACTATACACTGAATGTATAAAATTCTAATTAAAAGTTTAGTAATTTATTAAAGTTTGAAAATATTTTATCTAGAAATATAACCTTCAGGGACAATTTTACAGCAATTAGATAGCAATCAGAACTAAAATATTCTATACTTCCGTTTATCCAGGGTCCCATTATATAATTGATAATAATTTTTCTTAAATAATTTTTTTTTTTTTTTGAATACACACACTGTAAAATCTCTGTATAGAGCCAAAAAGTTAAAAAATAAAAAAAATATTTTTAAACAAATTTTATGACAAGGTTTTTAATGGAATTACAGGTTTCACTGTAAATAAAATCCTGTATCTGACATTTTTGTACATGCCCAAGTTTAACAAAACATGCACTGTATGCCAGCTTTGCTCGTTTGTTACCCTCAAGAAAAAGTTTTAATAGATGGCGCTGTCACCACAACTACTTGTATGATATTTAACACTTTAGATTTTGATTTGATGGAGAGGAGTACTCCCACACACACACACTCTTTCGATGGAATTATAAATTCCTTTAAATTTCTCGAATATAATTAATTGTTTAGAATTTATGTAAATTGTCTATTGTGTGTGTACCTTTTGAATATATTAAAATTGTTTTTGTTATAATTTATGATCTGATTTACTTTCCCGAGCTGTGATTTGAAGGCACTCTTTTGATTTTAGATTTATTCGAATTATTTAGATTGATCAATTAGAATTTTCTTTATCATGGTGCATCGACCGGGAAATGATCATATATTATTTTTGGTATACGCGATAGATAATTAGATTACAGTTTCTATTTGTACTTTGATATATTAGATTACTGCATATTGCACCACCTGTGCAATTTGTGAAGACTGCAAAGGTAGGATCTATATTTTTTTATTCTTTGCATGCAAGATTGATTCAAAACGGAAATTGAAATAATGAAGAAAAATAGAACATTTGTGCGAAGTTCTTGTACTAAATTAGTCAATCAAATTGAAAACTTGTTAAAAAGTGAAGATTTAAATTTATTGGAAGAATGTGTTAACTAACTGACTTAAAAGAAATATCTTAACGGCCGTATTCATCAAGCAGAGTTAAACGAGGTTTCAGGGTAAAGGGCGAGTTAAATCATGAAACGTTATTCACCACGACAAAAAAAGCGATTAACTCGCCTTTATGGATCTCTAGAATAACCCTACGATTTCAGAGTGTTCGCGTCGAGTCAGCAAACAATGGCTGACTTAAGCGATATGTTTGTTGACATTGATGTGCAAGATTGCTAGCCAATCAGAAGCCGTCTTACATGTCGTGTTCGATTAATTCCAAAGTTGTTTCTTACGGGAATTTTTCCGCTTCGGGAATAAGAATCGGCGAGTCATGCTAGAGTTGAATTATATCCGAGATAGGCTACACTCAAGTTAACCCGTGTTTGGTGAATACGGCCGTAAAAGAATTAGATAAACAAATTGAAAATTTATCCAAAGTAAAAGAGTTCGAAGCTGATTTGCCCGCTATTTATGACTATGCCGATAAAATATCGCAAGCTATTTTCCATTCTCTAAAAAGATTAAAGCAAATTAATATTGAAAGTATAAACCGCACCGAAGCTCAGAACTTTCTCTTAAATCAAAATTATAGTAATGAAAATAAATAATTTAAACTCCTTAAATTGAATATTCAAAAATTCTTCGGTGATATAGCACATTTTACTAGCTTCTGGAATACTTTCAAAGTTTCCATTGATGATAATTGCGGTTTGACAAATATAGATAAGTTTAATTATTTAAAGTCATATTTAGGTGGGCCAGCATTAAATGCTATTGAGGGTTTCGAAATATCAGATGATAATTATGATTCAGCTATGAAGATTTTGAAAGAAAGATTTGGTCGTAAGGAATTGATAATAGATTATCATATGAATAAATTGTTAAATATCTCCCTTGTCTATAAATCGAATGATATTTCCAGATTAAAAAGAATGCATGATGAAATCGAAATTAATGTGAGAAGTCTACAGTCTTTAAGAGTTGAACCTAAATCTTATAGTTCAGTGCTTATTGCTGTTATACTAAAAAATTTACCAAGCGATTTAACGTTTGAATATAACAAGCAAAGTATAAAAGAATAATCCGCACCCGATATTCATAAATTGTTAGATTATATCCAACTCGAAATAAAAAGCATGGAAACAATTCCTCTTTCCCTCAAGCCACTTGAAAAACTCAAGGTCAATTCAAGAGATACATTCGAGGAGAAAAAGGCTGAATCATCCACTTATGGTTTTGCAGTTGTTTCTCAAACGAATAAATCTTGGATATTTTGTGAAAAGGATCACTCGGCGGAGAATTGCAACTTGAACATCAAAGTAAAAAGAAAGAAATTAAAAGCTTTCGGCAGATTTTTTTCATGCCTTGGCGCAAAGCACAGAATTAGAGATAGTAAATCAGGACTGATTTGTAACACAAGCGGAGGGAAACACAATCAGACTATATGTTTTAAATCGTCAAAAAATAAAAATAATGAGATTCAGAAATCAGAAGTTGACTCGTCAATAATTTCTGCGGTTTCGCATAATGAAAAGAATAAAATATTATTGCAAACTTGTTGTGTAAAAGTGAAAAATGGGGAATTATTTACTCGTTTATTGTTACATAGCGGCTCAATGTGCACATTTATTTGTCAAAAATTAGTTGACAAAGTAAATCCCATGAAAGTAAGAGAAGAAAAACTATCAGATTTTACTTTCGGAAACAAAAAAGGCTATATACAAAGTTTATGATGTAGTTCGCGTGAAATTGGAACATACTCAAAAATAGAAAACTTTTCCCAAACTCAAAAATAGAAATAGAAGCTTTAGTCGCGGATGAAATATCGGGTTTAGACTTATTACCTCCTGAAAAAAAGAAATAAATGAAAATTTAGAGTTAAAAAATTATACTTTTGCTGACCCCCCTAATTGTACTGAGCCTGCGACTATTTTAATAGGGTCAGATTATTATTACAACATTGGGATTGGTAAAATCAAACATTTGAATAAAAGTCTCATACCTGTTAAAAGTATTTCTGGTTAGTGCTTTGTAGTGTATTTTATAGTAATGTTCATTGAAGCAGCTGGAATGTTATAATTATTTTATTCAAAAAGGGACGACACAGTTATACTCACGTACATCATCATTATCGCACTGTTCTGTTTGTAAACATTCCTATTCTCGAACTCAGAGTGTTCTGCTTAGCGCTCGTTTTTAAAAATACTACATTCTCTTACTCTTAAATTACGTAATTCTATCGACAACGTGAAGTCTGTCGTATCCTTGTTGATTTTCGAAGAGCAAGACTTCGCAGAGCACCGGGACCATTAGAAATACCAGACACTGGCTTACCGTAATTCTTCGCAATTCAACTTCTGGTGGCATAGAATCGAAATGATTTGCAGTAGGGATCGATTTCCTGGGATAAAGGACATCAATTTTTTTGGAAAATGTGACTCTAGGAATCACATTTTTCCTCAATTGATTGATGTGTCTTTTTATAATTTTCTCGTCATCGAGTTTTATTATGTAATGTAATTTACCAATTCGTTGCTCAACGATATCAAATTTCCATGACAGCTTATTGTTGGTATAAGAACGTGATTGTACACGATCTCCCACACTTAAAATTCTATGATTTGGAATAGTGGGTGAAATATATGTGTTTACGAATCCCTTGCTTAGTGGTCGTAATAAATCTAGTTTAATTCGAATTTGGCGTCCAAGATACAATTCTGAAGTTTTTCCGGATTGAAATGGAGTTGTTCGATAACGAAATATAATTTCTCTAATATTGAGTTCTTTTCATTATACATTGACTTAAATTCTATTTAAGGGTTTTTACATTACGTTCAGATAACCCGTTAGTTGCTGGATGACCTGGAGCTATTGTTTCATGAATAATTTCATTTTACTTACAAAATTCTGTAAATTCGGTACATGTAAATATAGATGCGTTGTCAGATACAAGGACTTGAGGGAATCCATGCACACTGAAAATATCCTTTAATAGTTTCATTGTTGAAATAGCTGATGGAGAACTTTGTTGAATTTTAACTTCAGGCCATTTTGATCTTGCATCCATAACTATCAAAAAGTTATATCCTAAAAAAGGCCCAGCGTAGTCAATATGTACTCGCTCAAAATTTGATGATGGCTCTTCCCAATGATGATTTGATATTTTTTTAGGATTATCTTTTATTTCTGCACAGTTTTTACATTCTCGAACTAATTGCTCTACATATCTATTGATGTTTTTCCAATAACAATATCTTCGGGCTAGATTCTTCATTTTGACTATTCCTAAATGTGTGTGTGATGAAGTTCTTTTAATATTTCAGTTCGTAGTTTTTCAGGAATGTACACTCTATGTAGTCTAAAAGTTACTCCATCTTGTAATGAATATTCACAATCATATTTGTTACCCGATGAAAGTTCTTGTTTTAAAACAGACAATTCTGGATCATTCGCTGTCTCTTTAGAAATTGTCAAAATTGTCTCAAACGTAATGGAAGAAGTTGAAATTTGGTTAATAGTCTGGCAGTGAATAATATCATCATCTTGTAAAATGTTTGGATCGTTTAATTTTAGTGATGCTCTTGAGAGGTAATCAACATTAATTTCTTCACTTTTTCTATGTTGAACTTTATAATTATACTAGCTTTACCAGTTCACACGTTGCTGTGATTGAAAAAAGGCAGTTTTGATACCTCAAACATAATTTATTAATGATCAAATGTATACAATACATCAAAATAAAAACTAATAATAAAACTATCCCTACATATGTCTCATTTGAAAACAACATATGTACAAAACACAGATATACATAGTTGACAGTAGAATAAACATGCTTCTTCACTTATGATATTAAACAATAATGAAAGCGAATTTCAATTGAACAGTAATTTTGCAATTATTAAATATCATTGAAATGAATGATATTTGTTGACTGATGGTGAACTTTATCCTAGTAGTGCTTGTAAATATACAAAATTTTTTGTTTTCCTATTTGGTGCAAAAACAAATAAATTTGATGGTTTCCAACTCGTGAACACTCAACGTACAGCTGTCCATGTGAGAAGCATGAATTTATCAAATTCAATTCACATATGTGCAATGAATGTCCCTATGCTTTTTTAATGGTCATTGCAAAGTCTAGTCGTACAGGAAACCGTAGACGTTTGAATTCAAATGGAGCATCCGTTGGTATCATGGGAATGCGTGTTAGTTGTTCATGTTCCCCTTTGTATTTTCTATTTAAAATGGTTGCTTCAATTATGATTTTCATTAATTTTTTTACTGAGAGCCTAGTCCCATTGCATAGTCGTGGTGGATTTAAATTTTGTAGAAGGGTGATTGTGGAGAGCAAACTTTCAAAGATAAAATATGCGGTGGCCTTCCTGGTAGATTCAATGAATTTAAAAATTCTATTGGACAATTAACTGATTCATCGTGATTGACAACTGTACCTATGGATTTATATGTTGTTTCCTCTTTAGGTATTTCATTTTGAATTGTGCAGTTTATTAAATTTACATGAATTTTTTTGGCTGCCATTATAGCAAGTTCACTAACCCATTGATTATTTTTATAATTCTGTGACAAATTTGGAAATACTTTGGCATTCATCAGTGGATTTTACAATGTGCTAAATATTTTCTGGTAATTTAATACAGTGTGTTTATTCATCCATTTCCATTTTACCGTCCCCAATAATAGTTTTGGAAATCGTTCAGAAGATTCATCTTGTTGTAATTGAACACGCATATTGGTCTTTAAAGATTATTTTCTTCAAAATAGCGCCATAACACAGATGATTTGAGACATGCATTCAATTTATCTGCACGTGTATAGGAACATGGCACGTGTATATGAACATGGTATAGCAGGTAGAATTTGTCGAAAATCACCAGCTAGCAAAATGAGTGCATCACCGTAGAACTGTTCATTTCCTCTTAAATCTTTTAATGTGCGACTGAGTGCTTTCAATTATTTCTGGAGTGCCATGGTGCATTCATCCCCTATTATAGGCTGACATGTTCTTAGTACTTTTCCCATCCCAGAATATTTGCTAACATTACATGGTGGAGTTTCAATTATCTGCATATTTAATGGAAATTTCAATGCCGAATGTGCTGTTCTACCACCTTCCAAAAGAGTTGCTGCAATACCAGATGATGCAATAGCAAGTTTATTATTATTTTCTGATCTTATAGTTATCAGAATAATTGAAATAAGAATAGTTTTCCAGTGCTTCGAAGAAATATAAACTATAACTCTTCTTAGATATTGCATTTACAATTGTATCATTTGCTGTTCTTGTTTTAATAAAAATTTCGGCAGATTAATTCGAACTAATGTTTGTAATTCATCATCATCATCGAAGTGCGTTTCTCGTTACATATCACGATCGAAAGTGTCATTACCAGATATATTTGGAGCAATCATTCCCAATTCTGTCAGTGTTTTGTTGGCTATTGTCAAACATACATTCTCAATTAAATGCGTCATGTAAATTGAATGTTGATGTTAGTATTTATTCTACGCATGTGATGTAAAATGCCTTCACTTATATAGTTTTTATATTTTTTCCAAAGATCTTTTGGATTAGCCTGAAAACATGTAGTTAGTATGATGGAAAATAGTGTACGTATCTGCTGTGGTTGAGTTGTATTAGAAGCCTCAGGGAGTGAAATAGCTCAATGAGCGTCGTTTTCTAAGAGAATTAATTTCTGGTAAGCCTCACGAAATGTAGCACACAAATGGCCATTGACTGTTTCCAATTCTAGGAAAGATGTTGTTCCACGAACATTGGTTAATAATCATCTGCAGAAATATCATGATGATCTGTTGGGGATTGTCATGTTAACAAGAGCTCCTTTATTTTATTCTATGTTGGGTTGCATGTAAATGTGATGAAAAAATCTGGACGACCCTATGCACCAACATACGTCATTGCATCCTGTGCATATTCATGCATGTCTTGAGCTGCCTGTAAATGGGGATGGTAAAATGACCATGGTGGATGATAAAGTATTCTGTGGAATTCACAAGGAGCAGATTTGATGCCAAAAGATAAACGATTTATTTGAAAAGTTCCTTGATGTGTAGATATAGTTTGTATTATCTTGCTTTCGTTATCAACCACTACGTGTAAATATGCTTTGAATAAGTCTAGAATGCAGAAAAATTTAGTTTCGAAGACTGTTTAACATTTCATCAATCTCTGAGATTGGATAATATGCACCTTATTATTTAATTATGATAAGCTGAAAAGGTTAGATTTTATCTACCATATAGAGAGATAATTCGAGGTGATCGTGCGACCAGTAAATTAAGTTTGGTCTTTGATGCTTCTGTTAAATCTCCTAATTCACTTTCCTTGAATAACTTTGTATGTTAGTCCAAACATGTATTCAGAAATGTATGATATTTTTTTGAGAGTTATACTTAAACTCATAGCTTTTACGAATGACATGCGTCAAGCTTTTTTGAATATTTTAGTCCACGAAAAAGATAGAGAAGTTATCTGATTTTTCTTTAGCAATGAAATCCCTGAACTGTCAGATTTTTCTGTACTATGCTATTATTTTGCTGAACTTCCAGTTGTAATAATTTTAAAAGTCTTCAACTACACCTTTTTTCGAACAATGCCAAGACATTTCAAAAGGCTAAAAAAGAAGTTGACTTCCTGTGTAATATAATTTTCAGTGACAAATTCCTAAATTTTATCGCCAAAGAAAAAATAATTTGGAAAAACATAATAGAGCGGGCAGCATGGGGAAAAGGTTTTTAAAGCGATTAGTGAAATTTGTGAAAGAGTGTTTGAGGAAAATCATTGGTAAAGCTCTACTAGGCTATGAAGAACTTTCAACCTTGCTTGTGGAAGTAGAAGCCGTCCTCAACCTACGTCCTCTGATTTATGTTTACATCGAAAATGTTGAGCCACTGACAAATGTGAATTTTTTTAATTTTGGTCATGGGAAAAGTATTTATCCAGTGACATTTGTCGAACTTATTGAAAATGGATCAAACAGATCATCGTTGATGCAAAGAAAGAAATATCAGACTTTGCTTATGAAACAATTATGGCATAAATGGAAGCAGTATCTCCTAGACTTGAAAACTGCTCACTCTCTGAAAAATCCTCATCCCAAAGTGAACTAAAGATAGGAGATGCTGTGCTTATTATATAGAAGATAACATCAAGAATAAATTGCTATGGAAACTAGGAAGAATAGACAAGGTTTATATTGGTCGAGACAACAAAGTCCGTTTCTACGAATTGAAAACTGCTAACGATCTGCTGAAAAGAATCGCACAACATCTCTACTCATTTGAAACATAAAAACTTTAACTTTTTCAAAACTCTATCCTAAACTTTAAATTTGAACTCTTTGAGCTTTATTTTATTAATTCTTCTTTTTTCAGCAAATTTCACTTGTAAGATTAAGTGCAAAACATTTGAACTATAAACATCTTTTTTTACAACTTTAGAGACTCTAATTCAACATTTTACTTTATTATTAAAGTTAAATTAAGGTTAATTATTAAAGTATTTTGAATGTTAAATGAATGATTAATAATTAGTCTATTGAATTCATATATTTTAGTTTGAATTCATATATTTTAGTTTTGAATTTATTGATGCTATCCTTTATGTGCAAGTGAATTTAGTTTTAATTTTTAATAGTTATTGATTGAAAATACGTTACGCTTTTTGTTCTTATAGAAAATATATCTTGGGGTAATTTAATTAAGCATGCCAGATTTTCCTCAACAGTTTCTTATAATTATGGTGCTATATAAAAAAGGAGTACCACTAATTAATGATTCAATATTTGATCATCGTAACTTAAATAATCATTGTAGGGGCTTAAATTTTGCTATTGATAT
>JAPDSC010115891.1:0-16687 GCA_026290005.1 Latrodectus geometricus | reverse complement strand
TTTGTCTAAAATTTATTTAATTCTTTCTAGTTCTCACTATGCCTGATTCTCATACAAGGCTTAACAGTTTTCTCTGTTTAATAAACTTGTTAACGAATTAATATAAGAGTTAAATCAAAGTAGTGTTGATTGTTTACATAGTCTTATAATATTAAAACAAAAATATCTGTAGCAGGATTTTGATTGCTGAGATTAGCCTTTTCAAACTTTGTAAAGATATCATTCTGAAATAAATTTCTTTAAAAAATGATTTACAACAAAAATGCATTTAAATATAATTGTAAAAGAATTATACTTTTTCATATTAAACTAATTTAACTTTATCCTTGACATTCTAATTTATAATGATGTATAAAATTAAAAAAGCTTCGGTTGGTACTATGTGGTGTCTCTCAAAAAAGATCATTATCTGAAATATGGTGCTTAAAAAATGGAAGAATCTTATTGATTCTAAAACTTCAATTGATTTGAAAATAATAATATATACAGAATTGGCATTTCAGTAGTTTCAGATTGTATTATATTTTACAGATAATGCCCAGTTTATCCTTATAACCTTTAAGTTAAAGAAACAATAACAAATAGATTATAGTTTATTAATTTAGTGTAAAAAAGTGTGTTTCCCAAAGCCAAAAAAAAAAAAAAAATATTTTATCTTCAAACAATTTTTGTATTTAAGTTCCTCCTTGTGAATTTTTGGGTACTTATTTAAAGTTTCTAGGAATCCACTTAAAAAAACTTTCTTACTTCCCTCTAGTTTGAGAAGTAAAAAGAAATGGTGAAAATGTGCTTTAGGTCCCCTGCGTGACGCATTTTCAAAAACGCAGATGCTATTTCGAAAATTCTACCGCTACTTCGAAGTGAAACTTAATTAGCGACCTATGAAAAGGCTAAAACAAAAGAATAATTAATTCACTAGTGGGTGAAGCAGGACAAAAATCGCAAATTAACCAAAGAAATATTTGATATTGACATTCAAAATCTAAAATTATATAGAGTCTTGAGAAGATATTTAATATGTTTTTTGTACTGCCATAGTTAACCAAAATATGATTTTACCAGAGGTTTATGGTTTATCTTAAATCTCGTGTAAAGGGAAATTTAATAGGTGTATTTTTTTTTTAATTTAAATATTTTTTTTGTTATGTTAGATACTTTTTTATTTTTATAAATAAAATTAGATACTTTTTTATTTTTTAAAGGACTCAAATGCATTGTAGGTCTTCTGTTTTATTTACGTAAAATACCGAATAATGTGTTATAACTTTGATTATCAATTCTATTGATGAAAAAAGAATGGTATTTGTGTTATTGTTTTGATTATATGGCTTTGTTAATTTTCAATCTATGTATGCAAAAATTGTAAAGTTTCTAAAGTATTTCTATAATAAGTGGGGTTCTATTTGTTAATAATTTATTGTATTTTATTGTAATCATTTGCATTAAAATACAATAAATATAAAAATATTACTAAGATAACCCTGAAATTTTCATTTTAATAATTATCTTGTAAGCTTTGTGTGAGTCGGAATTAAATGGGAAATATCAAAGGTAACAATATCAGAAATACAAAATCTCAAAATTTTTATTGACAAGAAATCTGGAATGAAATTTGTGCTAATGGGTACATTTTTACCAATTATTTCATTTACTTTTTTTGATTATGGGAAGCAGTTAAAACAATTCTTAAAGGTTAATTATAGTGCATTTTATGATTCATTGTATGTCAGTTATTTTTTTTCTGAAATATTTTATTTAAAAATTTTTTTAATAAAGTATTTATGTAACTATGTATGTTTTTTCTTATAATAAATATGTGTAACATTTTTTAATTTAATCTTATTCTTTGCATGATCTAGAATATTTTTTAATTAAAGTTATGTTAAAGTAATCTATGAATATTCAATTTATCCCTGAAAAAAAAAGTTATCTTAATATTGTGTATTTGAATCGGAATATATTTTTTCGTCCAGGTAAATTGTGCTGCTTTTGGTTTAAGTGTTTATGAGTCTTATAACTACCTCGTTTGCTAATGATTGTGGTTCTGTTTCTATGTTAAACAGTCTAATTCTTATGTGCTAAAAAAGATAGCTAAACTAAATAGTATTATTGGTTTTGCTATTTTATGGTTTGTATTAAAAAAAGACTTGCTTTTTTTTCCCCTCTTAATTTAAAATAATATGCAATTTAATAAAATTTCACAAATTAAACATAATGTAAAGAAGTTTTTTTATAATAAAAGAATATACTATTTTAGTTAAATAACTTAAAATAAAGTAATTAGCTAATCTATACTGTACCAACAGAAAAAAAAGTTGGTTAGTCAATTCTCGGCTGACAAAGCCTGCTTGGTGAGGTTCACGAGATCTTCACCCTCTTTTATAGCTTTTTTTAATGATTGAAAACTGTAGTTGTAATAAACTGACATATGATTAAATTAAATCAGAAAGTAGAGTGATCAGTTAAATTTTCGAAATGTTGTTGGGAAGGGGTAGCAGCTTTTACATAATAAACACCAAGTCTAATGGAACTGATTTTTAAAAGTTTTCTTGGTTTCCTGGGTAGGGATGGTAGGTTTTAGTTTCAGGAATGCCAATCATCCCTTTTACCAGACTATTTCCCAGACAGTTGCAACACTTTGGTAGTTCAATTCTCTTGCGTTATATGTTCGAGCATGCTTTAAACATGTAGGATTTTTCTGAACTTAGGTTAAATCTCTGGCAGTTGAAGCATTGCATCACAGATTTGGTTCCTCTGTAGTGCTTCATCCTAATGCCAGATATGTAAAAAAAGGTTTTTAGATCATAGATCGGTGCTGCCATCTGTTACCAGAAATAAATGAATAATAACAGCATGGATTATAAAAGTTTAATAGTAAGAAATTAGTTTTCCAAAAGCCAGTCTTTAAGTTCTATACTTTTCACAAGTAAAAATCTTTTCTGCTAAGTCTTTTTTGTTACTATTTAGGTGTCTACTAATCTTCATATCCAAGATATTGAGTATTTACTATTACATGAATGATTAAAAATGTATTAACTTAAAGTAATTATTGGATTTTATTTCAGGTTAATGAATACATAGAAAGGGTTAAATCTCAAGTAAGTAATATTTCCACTTTTCTTAAGATTCTTGTTTCAAATAGCAATTTTCATTTCAATTATTGAATAGTTTTGATTTAAAAGTAACTTAAATCATAATCCTTTTGTTAAATT
This sequence comes from Latrodectus geometricus, assembly GCA_026290005.1. Lineage (NCBI taxonomy): Eukaryota > Metazoa > Arthropoda > Arachnida > Araneae > Theridiidae > Latrodectus > Latrodectus geometricus. The sequence continues at coordinate 13,475 of JAPDSC010115891.1, read as the reverse complement.
ATGTTCTTTTTAGTGCGTAATTGTAACTTTTTTATTTTAGGCTGAAGATTTAGTCCTTAAAGTTTTTCCACAAAAAATTTTAGAGCTCGAGACTATCTTGCAGGTAATATTTATTAAAATTAAATTTTCTTAAATTATTTCTCTTTCTTTCTTTCTCTCCCTCTCTCTCTCTCTCTCTCTATATATATATATATATATATATATATATATATATATATATATATATATATAACAAAATAAATTAAGAATGATTAATATGCATTACTATGTTAGCAGAAGAATTTTCAATTTATAATAGTTTTTAACACTTCACATTTACAAGATGGGAAGTCTAATAAATTTAGAATTTTGAACTTGTTAATTCTCATGCTTTTTATGAATTCATTTCTTGAAAAAGAATACAATATTTTTTTTAAAGAAATTTTACTAAGCAAAGATATTAAATTTTATTTCTGGAAAGATGAAAAATTTGCCCTGGAATTGATGTATTATGCATCAAAGCAATCACTGGGGGAATGATATTGCAGTTGAATTATTCTTAGATAAAATATCTTAATTTAAGAATTTGGTAAATATGTACTATGGCGACCACTTAGGTGATATTTAGTAATAAAACATTTTATTAGCAGGATTAGCACAACTTAAATAATATTTATTTAATACTCTTTGTTTTAGCAGCTTCCCGTGTTAGTGCCTAGGCTTTATTTAGATAGTCATATTATTTTTCCTGATTGACAGCTTTGGCAACATATGTAGGTAGTCTTCATTGTACCTACGTACCAAAAATTTTGTAGAATTTTGATATACATTTTCCACAACAGAATAAATAGTTGCAAATGTCTTCTGCATAGTTACAAGTGAATTAATGATTTCATAAATTTTTATGCTTAATAGATAAAAAATATGCCATCTTGAAGAAAAGTATTTAGTTGCATGTTTTCTGTAATTTTTTTATAAATGTTTTTAAATTATAATTTTTAGATCAAAATTTGTTTTAAACTTTTAAATAGAAATATACTTCTGAATAGTTTTTGTATTTAAGAGTAAAATGAATAAATTGATTGTAGTGAAAGAAATAGGATTGAAACAATTGGAAATAAATGTTTGTATAACATATGAATAAATTTTTGATGCAAGGGAATTTACATTACTATGGAATACTCATTTTGAAAAAAATTTTCCTAAAAATCACGAAATATTAAACATCATTTAAATATTTCATATAACAGCTGTAAATTTATTTCCCACTGATTTTTATCTACTCTATGTTAAATTTTTAACTACAAATGTGAAGTTACTTTTAATTAACAAGTTAAATTTTTATCTCAATTGTCATTCTAGTATTTGTGTAAAAATAAATTATTAATGTCATAGTTTATAAATGATTCAGATGTTGATAAGTAACAATTATTATGTTGTATTCGATTATTTCTAAGGTGAAACTCTGAATTTCTCTTAACTCTAAACTATTGAAACAATTTTATTTTATTAGCATAATTTTAAAGTAAATTACTTTAAGAGTATTTTTCAATATACTGAGCTTCAATTTTTAAATTTCTAAAATTTATTTTATAAATTGTGTTTATTTTTAATCAGTAATTTATTAAATTACTGATTAAAATTTCAGTGCAATAATTAATATTTATCTAGTAGAAGTGCATTGCTTAAAATATTTTAGTTTTGGTTACCATATTTACTGTGTATAATCTGTGGCAGAGCATAATATCAGCAAGACCTTTTTGTTCAATGAAATAAAGTAACATTCATTAATTCGCAATTGCATATAATCTGCAACAATTAGTGGAAGACTTCTATTGCTGATGATGTGGGTTGTCACAAAGAATAAAAATGTCTTATGATTAAAAATTATAGTAAATTGTGCAGAACATTTATTTTGAAAGATGTCTGCTGTGATCCTTTTTCAACCTATCTCATTGCAAGTTCTGATAAGTTAAGATAAAAGCATCAAATCAATTGAGAGATATAATTTTGAGAAGATTCTAGTAAAACTTATTGATTTTTAGTTTTTAATAACTTTAAAGTTAGACATGTTATAAGAATGTTTCATCTATAATTAAATGAAAAAACAGATTCTGGTACTGTGCATTATTTTTCATCTTACATCAACACCTTTCTCTCTCTCTTTTTTATATTATATCTATCAGCTCTATGGATTTTTGTTTAAAATCTGCTGTGTAACTTCATACTTTTAGTTCCACATGATTAACAAACTTTAGTATTTTCGGAATTAAACAGCTCATTTCACGACAAAATTCAAAATGGCGACAGCTAATAGCTACTTGTAATATCTTTTCCAAAAACCATATCTGTTCTTCAACGTTATCTGACAAAATGATTTACAGAAATAAGTGGTGCCATCTGTTTTTTATTTTGTAAAACATAAACATTTTTTCTTTCAAAGCTTTATTCAAATTTTTTTAATTGAAAACATGTTTTATCAAATTATCTGCACTAGTGTATTATATACTCACTGTGAAATTTGAAATTTTTTTAATACACCATCTATAGATTTTATGCAGGAAAATACAATTTATTTTTTGTCTAAATGATAAGATGCATTTAATTTTTAAATAAGAATTTTAATGCTTATTATATTATTATTTGAAAGAATTCATTGTGTGTATAGAAAATATTTTTTGATTATACTAAATATTTTAATTATACTGTTATTAGCTGTTGATAGTTTCTTTAACTATCTATTTTTCTTAAAATGTAACAAAAGTGAAAAGTAAAAACATACGACAGATGAAAATTGTTAATGTCAGAAAAAAGGTTTTATTTTTAAAATGTATCTTTGATTTCTGAAGGCAAAATATATAAACATTTTTGAAATTAATTACTTTAAAATTTTTAAGTTTTTAAAAAATATGCAAATTTGAAATGGTGTCGGGGAATCTGCTTATTTTTCAGTGATTTTTTTTAAAAAGGCTTTTTTATTTTAAAATATATATTTGAGTTATACATTATCTAGTTCATTAGTATTTTAATGATATGCAAAGTGTATTCTATGCAATTTTAAACTTTGTATAAATTTTGAATTTTTTTTAATTTAAGTTACTCTTCGAGCTTTATAAATAATAGAAATTTTATTTAACTAAACTTTTATTATTGTTTAGTACACTAATTACCAAAGTTAAGAGAAAATCACAAAATAGTGATAAGTCTCCTAAAAATAAACCAATCTCAATGAAATTTGAATGTGTTAGTAAGTAAAAGGACTGAACAATGTAGCTTTTTGCAAAATAGTGACGCTGCTGTCAATGTCATTTGCCAGAAGCATGAAAATGGATGTCTCAGAACAAGACTGTAATTGTTGCTGCATGTCTGAAATTAGAAATCTAGTATAGTGAAATTGTTGCTGGCATCATTTGACCGAACAATTTCAATAGCGAGCTATTAAAAGACTAGAGGCAAGACAATGTCAAGAGTGGCTAAATGGCTGAATGTGGGTCCATCTGTGATTCATAAGACTTTGGCAACCATTTCTAACCATGAATTCAGAATCGAGTAAGTTTAGCCATGGATGGCCACACGCTACTGCAAGTACCAATGACCGATGTTTGTCATTATGTGCATGTAGGAATAGAACTTCAACTATGGCTGAACTCGGATGCTCCTTTGCTGTAAGCTCCAAATGGTTGGTATCTAGTTCAACCATGTGTTGAAAGCTTGACGAATATTGTTTTTAGGTGAGGCAACCAGTCATTAGCATCCCATTTATGTCTTGGCCATCGGCGGGGTCCTTCCCAACAGGCACATCAACATGTCCATTTGATGCTTGATCAATGGAAAGCTGTTCTCTTTTTGCACAAGTCCAAGTTTATCCTCAAAAGCAGTAGTAAACTTATTCTCATTCAGAGAGTATGTGGAGCTTGTTTTCATCCATCAAACATCTGAAAAAGTGCATATGGATCAGGCAGTGTCTGTGTTTTGGTTGGATGCGGAGACCTCTGTCTTTTACTTGTAATTTCTTTTTATGCTATTTTGTACCTTCCTATGTACTATAATAAGTTTCAATAAATTCCATGCATAACTTTTTGCAATATCGTCATTTTTGACATACATGATTTATTATGTATGTTCATTACCAATGTATGTCATTTTTAAGCCTTTTTGATCTGACAGTTTTAATTCCATTTATGATATCAAAAATTTAAATGCATTTTTAAGTAATTTTTAGAATATGAAGTTAGTATTTTTGCTAAGAAATATTTCCATTTAAATTTCTTTAGTTTGTTCACTTTTACCACATTTTAAATTATAATTTTCTTTTTCTCTTAGACTGATAGAATTAAAGTTGAAGAGTTGTCAGATATCCATTGTGAGCTCAACATTCCAATTCCAGATGCACCTTTATTAAATCATGAGTTAGATGAAGTAAGTTACATATCTATGTTCAAGCAATATTGAATTGTATATTAAAAGGACAATGTTGCATTTCAAAGCCTATTATGTTAAGGATATGTACAACAATAAAAAAATTTAGTAATTACTTATTCATGTTACTACAATTAGCTCAACTTGCATCAAAATGCTGGCTTAAACTGTCTTGCATATTAAAAGTAATATCATGTTTGACAAAAAATGAAATAAAACATTCATCATTTACAGTTGTAAAAAATAGTTCTCAACATAATTAAATGGAAGGAATTTGTTATTCTTTGTTAGGTAAATTTATAGTTGTGCATGTCTAAATTTCAATTAATATAGTATTGTAAATTTTACAAAAGTTTACTGCAATATTGTAAAAATGTTAAAATTCTTGATTTATTCTTTAATTAGTGTGTTTGTATTGACAATTATGACATTTAATTATAACATATGAATTGAAATTTTTGACTCTTATTATAATGGAACTAAAATGTTTTGTGAAATTAAGTTATCTCAGTTATTTTAAGAAAATTGCATAAAATCTTAAATTTTTTAATTAATATTGACAAAAATTGTTTTCATTTTATAGCTTCCATCAAAGAAAAGAAAATTCAGTGTTTTATCAACTGATATTTCTGAATTTCAAGGTAATTTCAGATTTTTTATAAGATATTTTTTTTATATTTTGTACTCTGTTAAAAAGTATATTTTATTATTGATTTAGTCATACAGTTGTCGTCAACTCTTGAGGTTTGATTGTTTTTCACTGCTCTGGAAAATTTTCTCTTTTTTTTTATAATTATACTGTACAGTAATTACGTAAATTTGCTAAAATCTTTTGTAAAGTTTTTTATTTGAAGATTCATAAAATTTAAGGAAAGATAACATATTAAACAATTTGTACTTTTTTAGTTGACCTTGGCTTTTAATCGAATTCAGATCAAGGGACAAATTCTGTGTCATAGTATTTTTTAATTGATCCTTCTTGTGAAGTTTAAAGTGATTTATAACTACATGATAAGGGGGAAATTATTTATTCTAGATATTAATAGAATAGTCTTCGTGAAGGAAATTTGTTTGTGCCACAAATTAGAAAAAATAAGAAAGACAGGTTAATATTTTTATTTTTAAATGCAATTTTACAATACCTTTCAATAGTGTTAACCTTTCATTTCATCAATTATAATGCAAAATCAAAATTTAATTATTTCTATTGGTCATATTTCTCACTTATACAAATTCGTTGTTTCCTCAATCAATCAATAACTAATATCTGAGCTACTTTCTGGTCATTCCAGTAAAGGAATGATTATCTTAAAATCACTTTTCATACTCTTCAGCTCTAACATAGAGCTGAATTCTATTTAAAATATAAGTTGATTTTCTTTGATACTGCTCCATTGCTCTGCAATCCTTATAATTTAAATTTTAGCCCAATTTAATCTCGTCAAACTGTTTGAGAGATAGCAATAACTATTTTTGAGGAATTCTAGCATTTGAACATTTTTCTTCAATTTGATTTGAAATTTTTTTACATAACTTATATTATATTGCTCTATTTCTTGTATATTCAAAGATGATTTTCTGATGTGTAACCTTAGTTTTTATTCTTTTATCATCTGAGGTTATGCATCATTATCAATTTTGTTTGTAATGATTAAGTTTTGTAAAACTTAAGTTTAGAAATACCTTCAATTTAATTCCCTCCATGAATTTCTCTTGCAATTTCTTTGTTACAGTGTTATTGACTTAATTTTTGACTGAATGTAATTGTAGGTGCATAATTTTTATAACTTTATTTTATTGTATAAGGTAACTGAATGAGAGTGAATGTAATAAAAAGAAAGATCAGCCAATTTACTATTTATTAAACACACTAGTATTCTTTGAACTTCAATAATATTCCCCATATGTAAAAGATAACTTGGAATGACAAAAATCAAAATTAATTAGTTGAACTTGAATATAATATGATCCAACTCTATAATTGAAATGAATTTATTTATTATCATGACTATATTTTATTAAATCTCTAGCAATTAAGTTGCGTTCAAATGAAAGATAAAGTCAAATTTAATAAGTGCTTTTATTTGACCATATCTTTTAATCTAATGCAGATGAAGGAACAATTTTATTACTTTGCATTGAATTTTTAGTTAAATTATCCAATGATATATAATTTTAAGATCAAATTTAAAAAATTAAATATGAACCCTCAAAAATCAACCTCAAACTTTTCTAAAAAGCTCCTACAATTTTGGTGATATAATTATATATAAAATGTATAGCTCATACGCTAAAAAAATTTTCACCTTTCCTCTGAAATTTTGAATGAAATGGACTAAAAAATTTAGTGTCATCACTATAAAAGCATTAATAACAAAGGTAAACAAGCCAGAACAAGAAGTAGAAAATCATTTTTTTTTATTCTAAGTACTTCAATGGTAAAGTAGAAAATAGTGTCCATGGCAATATTTTATTTTTTGAAACATTATTCTTGGTGACGAATCAAGTGACTCAAGTAAGACATCAAAACTTATTTTCTGTGTAATGGAGTAAAGTTAATAAAAAGAAGTGAGATAATTTTGAAATTATATTCAATGCTATTTTGTTCTTGTTCATTCAAAGGCATAATTATTTCAATTTTAATGTACTATCAAACATGCAAAATTATTGTATCATAAGCCAGTTGCAAATGAGAGTAAATTCACTTGAAGTGAGGCTGGCAAAGTGACAGCAGAAAATATCGCAAAATAGGCGTTCGGAGTGACATTTCAAATGTTCAAGAAAGTTAGAAATATCTGGCAAGGCCACAAAGCAAATTATTTGTATTTTTTTCACTTTGAAATTAATGTTTGTGAATAACTTTATTGAATTTTTTATGGTGTAGATGAATTCCTTATAAATCTTTACAGGGGTAATTAAAAATTTTTAATATGTATAATTTCATTAAATTTTAGAAAGTATTTAATTTTATGAATTAATGTAGATTGAAGATATCAGTAGGACTCAAAAAAATAGAAATTATTTTGCTAAATAAAAAAAAAAAACTCTACTCAAGGAAATAAGCCATGTTTTATGAAACATTTGAAAAATCTAGTTAGTATTAATACTAAATATGGAGATTTTTTTTAAAATAAAAATGAAGTATATTGAAATTCAATACTTTGCTTTTTATATATTTAAATATACCTTTAAATTGGATAAAATGCACAGAACATATTTTAAACTGAAATATATTGTCTGTCTTGTATTAAATCTCTTTTACTCCAATAAATTAAATAATTTGTCATATTAAAATGAATATATGCTATTTTCCTATTTCATAAATTTTTCTTAATTTTTTACAAATTATTTAATTTCATAAGGCAATTTTGTGGAGAAAAATTACTAGATACATTCTAATTAAGATATTAAGTATATCGATTTTCACTTATTTGTAATTTACAGATAATGCTTGTTTTAATAATTAATGTTTTCATATTATTAGGATTTTCTGTGATGCTAGCCATAAATTTATATTATTTTGTTAAATTTATTGGAATGTGTTATCTTGTGTATTTTGTTGGAAAACATATATGAACAAATGATACCTTTATGAATTTGTTTTTAGAATTTGGTAACTATATGTGTTTGGCATGATTTCCAATTTTCATGGCAAGACTGCGCTGTTATCTCGCCAACATAAATTATGTAACTATCTGCAGTAATGGTTACCGAATACTAATTGCACTGAAACTTCAGCTTTACAATCTCGTGTTATTTCAAAATTTTGACTATTTCATTATAATTTCTATAGAAATATTAGAATATTGATATCTAGAAACTAATTTCTAATAATGATTTGATAACTAGAAACTAATTTCTCAAAAATGACATAATAAAAAAACAAATAAGCTAAGTATCACACAGTCAACAACAGATTATAACCAAGCGATAAAGCTGTGTCTGTAACGTAAATAAAAGAATGATGAAGAGTCTAAATTTAATCAGCTGGGCTGTCACATCAACCTTAAAAAACTCAATGTATTTCAATCTAGTTCTGTTTTAACCCGAACAATAAAAATCTATCACGTGAACATACATTCTTACTAAAAAAACAGTTTCTAATCAATCCATTGCACTTTTGAAAATAATCTTAATACTAATGTATAAAGTATCTATAAACAATACTTATAATATAAAGCATAAAACAGCAATATTAATTAAAAACATAAAATAACTCCGCCAATTATTGCTTGCAGAATTGTCGGCACTGGTTATATAACAGGCTTTTATAGGTCCCAAAAATTCATCCATAATATTCTTGGAATGCATAAGAGGTCATATATATATATTCTGCAAGGAAAATTATAATTCAAAATAATGAAATTGTTATATAAACTTATTTTTTAAACTTTCAAAATTTTAACTTAAACTTTAAAAAAATTTAAAAGCATAATTATAAAATCATGAACTCCAAAATCTTAGACTGAAATAAAATAAAAACAAATTACTAATCAAATTCTTCAAGGGTTTATTAGCACGCAAAACCGATTTGGCGTGTGAACACAATCACATTTTGTAACATATTCTGGCAAGGTAAGTAATTCTGGCACATATTATTGCCCATACTGTAACCTTGTTTTTGGCTAAAAAAATTATATAATGCATATAACTTCTCTCCTGTGACAAGATTAGAACTAATTATTTAGATTTGAAAATGTCTGTGAAAAATATTTACTAAAATGATAATGTTCATAGAAGAAAATATAAAAGGTTTTGAGTTAATGTTTTTTATATTTTAAGATTTCTTTGAAATGAAAACCTTTATGCATGAAATAACTTAAGTTTTAAATTTCGTGTATATACACACATGAAATTTTGTGAAAAATTCTTATTGCAAAGTTAATTTATACTTTTAAAGATCAGGTGTACATTATTATATATTAAGTTTTCCATGAAATAATTTACATAAATATTTCCGTGAAATAATTTACATAAATACTACTTTTTGAATTGTGTTAATAGTTTTCTTGCATTTTAAAGATTTAGTTTTTATAAAAAATTATTGCAATGATTTGATTAAATAAGTTAGTTTTCAGTTATCTAAAAATTATCATGATATAAAAAGTGTCATGAACGTACACAACTCTGAGTGCCAATATAAATTTTAAAAAAATATATATATATATATATATATATATATATATATATATATATAAATGTTTTAATAATAGTGCACTCATTAATTTCACAAAACTGGTATTGTCTATTTGTCAAAATGTTAAGTAGAAATAAATATGTTTATAAATGCTTATTGGTTTAACAGCCTGATGGCATCACATATTTACGTCAGTTTCATCACACCGAATTTGCTGGATCTTAAGATTTTACCAGCGAAATTACTCTTGTTTGCTACTGGCCTTACAGAAACTGCTTCATCTACTTTTGCTGTTTCTGAGTTCAAGCTGTTAGTCAAAGTTTGTCTGTATTTCAAAGTTTAATTCCCAATTTGGCCATGGATGTTTTAGTGAAAATTTTTCAGACTCCTTTATGGACTAATTATATCCCTCATGTACAAAAGATGGTGAGAAATTAATCAATTAATCACAGTAAAACCAATGTTGAACATGGGTTTTCAATAAAGTTTTAGTAGTAAAAATGTAAAGTTGTTTTTAGCTTATTGTATAATTTAAAAATTAAATCTGAAAAATCTTCCCAAAATATTTTAACAAGACCTACTATTAAAAATGTTTCACATGAACAAAAGAAAAATGTTTATGGAAAATCATTAGTCAATAATAATAAAAAAATCATAAGTTCTATTTAATAAAATTAATAAACTAAATGTGGCATGACAGCCCATTGGGTGGTTACAGCGTACAGTGCTTGTATCTTTTCATGACTGAACGCTGGAGTGCAAAACGAATGTCCTGTTTTAGGCCTAACTTGAAACCCTAGTGTTAGATTTGCAAGTACGCACGGTACTCAGTTTTATCAATTCACTGAAGTGACAAAAAGCTGTGTTGAGATTGATTGCAAAATGCTACACAACTATGCTTCACTACACAACCACTACACAACTATGCTTCATTAAAATTAAAAAAAAAAAAAAAAAAAAAAGGATGTATAAATGAGCTTGAAAAGTCTGATGAATATTGAAGCTAAAAGAACTTGCAAATATTGCAAAGTCAAACATGCCATTGTAGCACTTCTGAGAGGATAAAACTTGATTCATTTTTATTATTAACCCCTTCTCAACAGGTAGCGCAAACGCGCGCTCATCGCGGAGGCTGGCAGTGTCTTATGCGAGTGTCTGTCCAGGGCCGGGGGCTTTTTTGCTATTAAGCCTAAATCCATGAAATTTCCGAAATATCAACGCCACTTCTTCATGATCAGAATATATCATAGTATCAATATCAGAATCTGTTTAAGAATCAATATCTGAAATATTTTGCATCATTTCTGCTATTTCATGTACTGTTGAACATTTTTGATGCTTCAACATTGCAACGGTATAAACAGAAAGAACTAATCTATGTCTAACAAGATCTAATAATTTTCTAAAAGTTGCAAATCGAAATACCCATTGCTTTGGCGAAAATAAAACTTCTCTACTTACAATAAAAAAAAATAACCACTTGCGAATTTAAAGAGACGTCATAAAGCACACCATTCGGAAACATTTATTTCCCCTTTTGTTTATATGATCGAAAACATGTGTATGTGAGTCATGCTTCTTTCACTTCGAGTAGAAGGTCTAATGTACATGTATCTGAGACCATATGGACATACAGTGCCATCTTGTGGCAGAAATTATAGTTTTTAAAACATTCCAAGGCACTGGCACAAATATGTGACAGTCGGGGCTGAACGTGAAAACACTCTGGCACGCCTGCGTCTTGGTCGGTAAGTGAGTGTGTTTGTTGCTGGCAGGTAGACTTGAAAGTCGGCGCGAAGGGGTTAAGTAAAAATTTTAAAAACTTCTTAGTAGCCAATTTCTAATTTATTATACAGTTTGTATATATTAACTGTTGAGTGAATGGATAGTCCAGCATTGAGTAATGGTTGTGTAGTTTTAAGAATCTGGGAAGACAAAAACTCAGCGAATAATTTTATTAATCCCTGATTGTTACACATATGTAAAGGTTGTATTAGAATTGTTTCATGGACCTTTATATATATCATTAAATAAATAAATCATCCTATTTATTAAGTTTAGTTAAAATATTTTTCCCATTTTAGTGCTGCTTGGTGTAGTTTCAAATATTATAATTAAATGATGTTTTGATTAATGCATAAATTTAATCTAATTGTAATAAGTGTTTCTGAAATTTTGTTTAGATTTTCATTTTTATATTCACAAATATAAAGATAATGAAGCAAGTTTCATGTAACAATTTTTTCTAAATTTTTGTTCATATAAGTTATTATAATATAGATATTATAATTTCATATAAAAACATTTAGATAAAAATGATTTGATCATTAAAAACAGGGAGGAAATATTCGTTAAAAATTCATTTATAAAAGTTATATGCAAATAAGTAAAGCACATAGGTATATGTAATTTTTTAATATTATAGTATGTATGTAATTGTCAAATATTTCAGTTTAAAACTTATTTTGAACTTGAGCAAATTGTATTTGAAAATAAAATAATTCTAGACTGATGGTTGAAATTACATTTTTATTTTTATGTTGGAAACTGTCAGGTAAAATCTGCTTTTCAAATTCTAGGTACCAAGGTTTTACTTTTACCAAATGGTACTGTACCATCAAATCATCATATAGTGCAGGTTGTAGAATTAGTCAAGCCACGCATTCAACAGCTGGTAGAAGATGCAAATATTGTAAGTGTATCTAATAGCTTAACATTTTTATTAATATATTGTGCTTGTGTTTAAAATTTTGTTATATTATTCTTTTTAGTTAAAAATGTGGATACAGTTTTTAATCCCTAGAATTGAAGATGGTAACAACTTTGGTGTTTCTATACAGGTAAATAATTGATTAGATTTCTACTCATTGTTAAAAATTTAAAATGATTTCAATTTTGTGATTAAATTTTAAGACTGTTAAACATTTATATTGCAATTTAAATGTATTGATATATACATCTAGCTAAAAGTTGCAACCCTCGTGAATTTAATGACTTCTCTGTATCTTCAATCATACATTTTCTGTTTTCACAACAGATGTCTCTGCAAATTTAAGGGATAAATTATGTAAATAAATACTTTACATAAACAGTTTTTAAATCAATCATTACATAAAATTTCACGAAATCTAACTTCTTTGAAACCATTTTGGTTGTAACATTTTACAATATAACTTGGAGAAGCTTGCACGTAATTTTTCTCTTACATTCATATAAAATAAATCCAAATGTATGCAAAGAATGGTGTTATGTATCTTTACTATCTAATTAAAGCTAAAATAAGTTTTATTTAATGCATTCTGTTTTCTAGGGACACTGATATGAAATATGATCTCTGTCCCTATAGAGTAGAATGTCTTGTTACAGGAATGTCATAACATCTTACTTGTGGAAGAGAACCATATTTGCAAATCTTCATGGGGCACTATAACTGCACTTTTCTTCAAATTAAGACACTGATTCACAATGTTCCTGCTTGGTCCTCTGCAAAAGTCAGCAAATTTTACTCAAATCCAGGCTCTAGTAGAAACTATGATTAGTGTATGAAATTTGTACCTAGACATTTTGGTTTAAAATTTCTTAGATTACTGTTTTGCTTTATATTTAAATTTAGCATTTCCTCTTTGAAAAGTACCTTAACTTGATTGATAAGTTTTTTGTGTTAAGTACTAACAATTTAAGAGGTTTATAATTTTTCAGTTATTAAAATACCCCTTTTCTTTTATAATCTCAAATTATCGAGATATTCTGATTTTAGTGAGTAATGTATTTGAAACATCAAAAGATATTAGTTTCAAATGTTTCAGGGGATATTATAGTGCTGCAAATCTTATAATAGTAGGAACAATAAATAATGCCCAATAGGAGGCTACTCATGAATTTTGTGAAATGATCATGTTTATCATTGATTATCACATAAAAGAAATAATTGATTTCTATT